>CM067320.1:74845134-74940011 GCA_034231615.1 Meghimatium bilineatum
GAATTCCTAATACTAAATGTTGTGTTCTAGTTATGATGTCCTAAAGTGGGTCAAGGAGGTTGACACCCATCCCTAATATACGGGCTTGTCACACAGAGAAAGTGATGAAAGTATTATTGCAAATGGCTACATATATTCATAAGGACACAAGCAACTCTTCTTGAGACAAGGGACAGTTTTCTTACTTGGGTCTAGTTGTACAGAGTTCATCATCGGTAAAGACTTCTGCATAGACATTAAACAAGACTTCATTCGTGACGTTTTTATTATACTACTATCGTGAATTTTGTTGGTCACTATTTATATACTTGAAGTCGCATGCCAAAAAAAGTCAAAGCCGACCAACGAAATGAATGGAAATAATCAAAACTCAGCCTTTCAAGACATGTTTACTTGTCTGTACTGAAGCCCAATCGTGGTTTGTACATATACCATTACTGAATATATTTCTTATCCCTTTATGCATTGTTCTATTGTTGATGTTTTAATTGTAAGAAATATACCTATACAGAGTATGTAATATAATATATAGGCCTAGATTTTTTCTTCTTCGTTCGTACTCAAACTCCTGCAGATTACCAGGATGTAGTCCGGAGAATGGAATGCGTTGTGTGTTGGTTTAAAGCTTGGCTGTGATATCTGCACTTTTTAGCCTAACACATCCTAATGCAGCATGGCTTCTGGGTCACTTTACCCTCTATGGGATGGGGTAACCAACTTCACCCCGAATACATCCATAGTCGCTTCTTACGTTGTGCATGGCAGGTCACATTGTCACCAGTCTGTGCTCCCCTTCCTGCCCCCCTCAACACACAAGCGACTAATAAGAAGATTATACAAAAATGCGGGACGTGGTGTCTAGGTTACCAGAAACGCGACCTCCATTTTTTATTGTTAAAAAAGCTCTGATATAATATCATTGGACTAACGTCCGTGACTAAAAGGAGCGTACCTCACTATAAGAGCTACATAAGAGCTTCATAAGAGCTACATAAGAGCTACTTTTTATATAAAACCAACATAAGAGCTACTTTTTATATAAAACCAACATGATAGCTACATAAGAGCTACATAAGAGCTACTTTTTATAAAACCAATTAAGAGCTATTTTTTATATAACCAAACAATTTTAAAAGAATGTCGGAGTTTATGGTTTGCTGAACCCGGACCTCCATTATTCGTTGAAATGAAAACTGAAAATGAAGGAAGAACCTTGCAGTAAAAGTACCATGTAGTAAATAAACGGTAAAATAATCTTTCAAACTAACAGCCATTTAAGCATTATGACTAAATGTTTGTGTACTAACAGTCACTGAACCATCATGACTAAATGTTTGTGTACTAACAGCGATTTAAGCATCATGACTAAATGTTTGTGTACTAACAGTCACTGAACCATCATGACTAAATGTTTGTGTACTAACAGCGATTTAACCATCATGACTAAATGTTTGTGTACTAACAGCCATTTAACCATCATGACTAAATGTTTGTGTACTAACAGCCATTTAACCATCATGACTAAATGTTTGTGTACTAACAGCCATTTAACCATCATGACTAAATGTTTGTGTACTAACAGCCATTTAACCATCATGACTAAATGTTTGTGTACTAACAGCCATTTAACCATCATGACTAAATGTTTGTGTACTAACAGCCATTTAACCATCATGACTAAATGTTTGTGTACTAACAGCCATTTTAAAAATCTGTTTCAGCGTGTTGGAGTCCTGTACATGTACGCCATCGTTATTGCTGTTGTAGTTGTATGCGTCCTTATCACTACGTTCTGTGTCACGGAACACGTAGATCTTGTCCAGCAAACACACCGTACTATGAGTAAGTCTCCATCAAACACTCTGCTCCAGGGGAGATAAATCTTCTTCTTATTCTTCAGCCTTCATTCTCAAACTCCAATTGGATCTCTCTTGTAGCAAGACTGTGATCTTACCAGATTTCCAGCGGTATGTAGTCAAGAAAATGGCGATGCTTTGTGTCGCCTTTTTATTTGCGCAAGTGGTGTGATACATCCGTCTTTGTCGTGAATGATGAATAGATACGAGGGTATGCCCCTACTTCTAGTGAAAACGTTCAAGTTGTGATATAAATTATAATAAACAAAGCAGTGTCGTGTAGTAGGCATCTTTCCGTCTTTCCAGATGTTACTATTATTGTTGCGCTATAAGACGTGTAGTCTACGATTCATGGCGATGATGATGAATGTGATACGCAAGATCAATCTGGGCCACATAATATATCGTCTTGTACAGTATGTACAAGGAATCACAGGCCCACTTGTACAGTATGTACAAGGAATCATGGGCCCACTTGTACAGTATGTACAGGAATCACAGGCCCACGTGTACAGTATGTACAAGGAATCACGGGCCCACTTGTACAGTATGTACAAGGAATCAAGGGCCCACTTGTACAGTATGTACAAGGAATCATAGACCCACTTGTACAGTATGTACAAGGAATCACGGGCCCACTTGTACAGTATGTACAAGGAATCACGGGCCCACTTGTACAGTATGTACAAGGAATCAAGGGCCCTCTTGTACAGTATGTACAAGGAATCACGGGCCCACTTGTACAGTGTACAAGGAATCACGGGCCCACTTGTACAGTATGTACGAGGAATCACGGTCCCACTTGTACAGTATGTACAAGGAATCACGGTCCCACTTGTACAGTATGTACAAGGAATCACGGTCCCACTTGTACAGTATGTACAAGGAATCACGGTCCCACTTGTACAGTATGTACAAGGAATCACGGTCCCACTTGTACAGTATGTACAAGGAATCACGGTCCCACTTGTACAGTATGTACAAGGAATCACGGTCCCACTTGTACAGTATGTATAAGGAATCACGGGCCCACTTGTACGATCGCGTACTGTTATGTGTCTTCTTAGACCTGCAGGCCTTGAACTATTTTACTACTTGAACTATGTGCAATAACTCTCTTATTTGCTTTTATACCATTCCTGATCTTTCCACTGTATTCAACACGATCCATGTCATACTTTACCCATGATTCCGTATCGATACCTGCGTCATGCAAACCACGTTTGTATGCATCTCTGTACCGAAGTAGATGACGAATCTGATATGTTTTTAAAAAATGTAACGTTGTCATGTAACTTGTCAATGTTACTATTAAGGATGTTAAGAATGTAAAGCACGTACCATCTTGGTTCAGGCAAGCAATGTGACTTCGTATGACAGTTTAAAGATGGCCGTCCTGATATTAGCATGCTCTAAAGAGAATCAACGTTCTTGTATGAATATTTTGATTAGTGAAGATATAGAAACTTGTAGAAATTCGTCGAATGAAGGTCTAGTGTACCGATGATTGCCTGTTACATCATAAAATGCATTATTGAGATTAAAAAGAGGCGTGAGTTCTGTAAGAATGTTCACGAGTGGTGTGACTGCCATCATTTGAAACTTCTGATTTTACGCATACACATGCTGGATTGACAAGCATACGTCATCATTCTGGACCTTCAATCTCTGATGAATTTCTTTATGTTTCACCTATTCACTAAATCAATAATTCACTGATTCTAGGTTTCACCCATTCACTAAATCAATAATCCACTGATTCTAGGTTTCACCCATTCACTAATCAATAATTCACTGATTCTAGGTTTCACCCATTCACTAAATCAATAATTCACTGATTCTAGGTTTCACCTATTCACTAAATCAATAATTCACTGATTCTAGGTTTCACCCATTCACTAAATGAATAATTCACTGATTCTAGGTTTCACCCATTCACTAAATCAATAATTCACTCATTCCGTAAGAACAAAAGCTGTACAGATGTAATTTTACACTCATACAAATGGCAGAAAAACAACAACTGAAAACAACAAAGAATTGTATATCGCGTTTGTCGACCAAGAAAAATCTTTCGACAGAGTAGACAGACAACAACTTTGGAAAATGCTATCACAATATGGGGTTCTATAACATCTAATCAACTTGTGTAGAAGTAGTTACACAAGCAGTCAATGTGCATTTAGAAGCAGTGTTGGGCTTTCAGATAAATTCCATATACACTCTGGAGTGCGACAAGGATGTGTTTTATCTCCCTTGTTATTCATCACATATATCGATTGCAAATGTAAAATTGCCAACACCAATGAAGACGACAATCTAAACAACCTCCTGAGCGAGCTTATTTTTGCAGACGATAGAAGCAATAATAGAAACAACAAAAGAACAACTACAACAACATATAAATATACTCCACACAACATGTAAGGACTATAACATGACGATAAACACACAAAAACTGAGGTAATGTCAATCGCAAAAACAGAAAGAAACACCACTACTCTAATCGACGATCAATAACTTAAACAGGTGAAAGAATTTACTTATCTTGGAAGCAATCATATCATCGAATGGAAAATACACATAATATAGATGCAACATAACATACCAAATCTTGGGGCAGATGTATCCTATTTTCAAAAACAAACATGTGACCATGAACACCAAAACTGTTCAATATAAAAAGATCATCATAATGCTACCAATGGCAAACGCGGAAACTAACAACATAATTTTTTTTTAAACAAAAAACTTGTTACAACAGAAATGACTTGTCTACATAGAATTCTCGGAGTAACAACGAGAGACAAAATCAGAAATGAAAACATCAGAAGACTAGCAAAATCAATGTTTATCCTGGATTACACTAGAAAACAACAGATTAAGTATTTTTCACATGTTCCCAGACTATCATGAGACAGTGCTCTTCAAAAAGGTATTGCTATACAGACGCGATGGATACAAATCCAAGGTCACACCATGCAAATGTTGGATTAAAGAAATGAGAGTCAACAAAAAACCGTATGTGAAACACACAAAACAGACCGTCTCCTGAGAACGCTGCAAGGCATAAAGGGGTATCAGGTGATAAGAAAGAAAGATTCCTTGTATTGATTGTCTCCAGCAGTCCACATATAGGTCTCTAGCAGTCCAGATATATGTCTCTAGCAGTCCAGATATAGGTATCTAGCAGTCCAGATATATGTCTCTAGCAGTCCAGATATATGTCTCTAGCAGTCCAGATATATGTCTCTAGCAGTCCAGATATAGGTATCTAGCAGTCCAGATATATGTCTCTAGCAGTCCAGATATATGTCTCTAGCAGTCCAGATATATGTCTCTAGCAGTCCAGATATAGGTATCTAGCAGTCCAGATATATGTCTCTAGCAGTCCAGATATATGTCTCTAGCAGTCCAGATATATGTCTCTAGCAGTCCAGATATATGTCTCTAGCAGTCCAGATATATGTCTCTAGCAGTCCAGATATATGTCTCTAGCAGTCCAGATATATGTCTCTAGCAGTCCAGATATATGTCTCTAGCAGTCCAGATATGTGTCTCTAGCAGTCCAGATATATGTCTCTAGCAGTCCAGATATAGGTCTGCAGCAGTCCAGATATATGTCTCTAGCAGTCCAGATATATGTCTCTAGCAGTCCAGATATATGTCTCTAGCAGTCCAGATATATGTCTCTAGCAGTCCAGATATATGTCTCTAGCAGTCCAGATATATGTCTCTAGCAGTCCAGATATAGGTCTGCAGCAGTCCAGATATATGTCTCTAGCAGTCCAGATATATGTCTCTAGCAGTCCAGATATATGTCTCTAGCAGTCCAGATATAGGTCTGCAGCAGTCCAGATATATGTCTCTAGCAGTCCAGATATATGTCTCTAGCAGTCCAGATATATGTCTCTAGCAGTCCAGATATATGTCTCTAGCAGTCCAGATATAGGTCTGTAGATGTGCTACACGACCGAGAGCACGAAAATGAAATTGATGACATTTTTTCTTTTATCCTTGCTGATAGACTGTATTGTCTATCTCATGGTTGCTCCCTTCCACTTGTATCCCTGTCTACATCTCGCTCCCTTCCACGTGTATCCCTGTCTACATCTCGCTCCCTTCCACGTGTATCCCTGTCTCCATCTCGCTCCCTTCCACTTGTATCCCTGTCTACATCTCGCTCCCTTCCACGTGTATCCCTGTCTACATCTTGCTCCCTTCCACGTGTATCCCTGTCTACATCTTGCTCCCTTCCGCTTGTATCCCTGTCTACATCTTGCTCCCTTCCACTTGTATCCCTGTCTACATCTATCTCCCTTCCACTTGTATCCCTGTCTACATCTCGCTCCCTTCCACTTGTATCCCTGTCTACATCTCGCTCCCTTCCGCTTGTATCCCTGTCTACATCTATCTCCCTTCCACTTGTATCCCTGTCTACATCTCGCTCCCTTCCACTTGTATCCCTGTCTACATCTCGCTCCCTTTCCGCTTGTATCCCTGTCTACATCTATCTCCCTTCCACTTGTATCCCTGTCTACATCTGGCTCCCTTCCACTTGTATCACTGTCTACATCTTGCTCCCTTCCGCTTGTATCCCTGTCTACATCTGGCTCCCTTCCACTTGTATCACTGTCTACATCTTGCTCCCTTCCGCTTGTATCCCTGTCTACATCAGGCTCCCTTCCGCTTGTATCCCTGTCTACATCTATCTCCCTTCCACTTGTATCCCTGTCTACATCTGGCTCCCTTCCACTTGTATCACTGTCTACATCTTGCTCCCTTCCGCTTGTATCCCTGTCTACATCAGGCTCCCTTCCACTTGTATCCCTGTCTACATCTCGCTCCCTTCCACTTGTATCCGTGTCTACATCTCGCTCCCTTCCACTTGTATCGCTGTCTACATCTTGCTCCCTTCCGCTTGTATCCCTGTCTACATCTTGCTCCCTTCCGCTTGTATCCCTGTCTACCTCTTGGTGCGTGCAGCTAAACTGTTCTTTTTTTTAAAATTAGGTTTTCAATGAGGTGCTATCTTGTTTAATATGTGTAAATTATTTTATGTTTATTGAATTTAACATTACTTTTTTCATACCTAGTAGTTTCTGAAACACTTTTGTCATTATTTTTCTTTACTTTAAAAAAAAATTATTCTACATATACACATGTAAATGACTACAATTGTTTTTGTTGTTGTTTATTCATTGTCCATGTTTCTGATCTATACATACATGGAACGTATTTATTTATGACATCTTAATAGTGCTAAAATTTTCTGTGTCAGAATCTTTGGTATCTCGCATTTTGGTGTATATCTTTTACGGCCATACTTGCATATTCTTCTCTGTTTATTGTTTACAGTAGTTTTCATGATAATGCTTGGCCATGTATGCCATATGTGTCTCTACACTATATTACCTTGTTTTCTATGACTATTAGTTAGTTATTCCTCTAGTGCCAAAGACGGCACATAGGGCGGATGTCATAGATTTCCATGTCTCTCGTTTCATTGCAATTTGCTTAAGATCTTCATTGTTTCTGATACCGATGGTGAAACGCTCTCTTGCAATAGTTATACGTAATATTTCTTTTGGTCTTCCTCGTTTTCTCTTGCCCTTTGGTGACCACATCAAAGCTTGACAGGGGAGTCTTTCGGTATCGATTCGTAGCGCGTGTCCGATGTAATTCCAGCGACGCTTTCTAATATAGGTGGATACATATTCAATGATTATTCCTACTATCATATTCTCCCGTAACCCGTTAGGATACCACGGTGGATGCTTCGGCACACAAAGTCTTCCAGCTTTTCTATTCCATTCATTGATGTTGACTGTCAATGTTTTTATTTGTCCCCTGCTTTTTCCTCCATCGATGGCTCTTACTGTTGTTTTTTTAAACAAGAAATCGTGTCGGCATACATGTCCAAACCACGCAAATTTTCTCTGCCTCACCATTGAAAGCAATAGTTCCCGAGGACCCGTATACATCTCTAATTTATTTGTCTCATTCACATCTGCCTTATAACTATTATAGGTCGATAAACATATATCTTCAAGTTTATATACATTTATAACTTGTGTTTCAGGTTGCAAGACGATCTTTCTTGGATTTCTTGAACCAATGAAGGGTAGGTTTTGAATATCCTTAATGATTTATTTTATTCGAGGATTTCAATAAGTAAAAAAATCAATATTCTTAAGAGTGTATACCTGAATGTAAATTATAAGAAATAAAATATAGTATAATATAGCTATATATATATAATGTATACAGCTGCACAAGAGTTTCAATTTTTGAAAGATTAAAAATTTGCAGTTTTGGACATGTATGTTGGCGTGATTTCTTGAAGAAAAAACAACAACAATACTACAGACAGTCGAAGGTGGAAGAAACAGATGAAGATAAAGACAAGTATGGTCAGACAACATCAAGGACTGGACAGGTCGGGAGTTTTCCTCACTCATCTGCATCGTTGAAGATATCACTCGCTGAAGGACTCTGTGTGTGCTGATGCGTGACCGTCGACCTGGGTACTACAGTCATGTGTGCACAGATGACCTAGAAGGCTGGTTTTCCAGTATGTTGATTGTTTCTGTGATATTTATTGATCGCCTTGACTATTTTTGGTAGGCGACTCCAAGTGTATAAATAGCGACCAACCAAATGTAAGAGAATAATAAAAAACGTAGCGAATGAAGGCTTGTTTACGTTTACGCACTTAGGTTTTCTATACTGCTGGCTGTCTCGGTTGATGTATCCAATGTGCTACCCCTGCGACCCTGACTCTGTGTGTTGATGTATCCAATGTGGTACCCCTGCGACCCTGACTCTGTGTGTTGATGTATCCAATGTGGTACCCCTGCGACCCTGACTCTGTGTGTTGATTTATCCAATGTGATACCCCTGCGACCCTGACTCTGTGTGTTGATGTATCCAATGTGCTACCCCTGCGACCCTGACTCTATGTGTTGATGTATCCAATGTGGTACCCCTGCGACCCTGACTCTGTGTGTTGATGTATCCAATGTGGTACCCCTGAGACCCTGACTCTGTGTGTTGATTTATCCAATGTGGTACCCCTGCGACCCTGACTCTGTGTGTTGATGTATCCAATGTGGTACCCCTGCGACCCTGACTCTGTGTGTTGATGTATCCAATGTGGTACCCGTGCGACCCTGACTCTGTGTGTTGATGTATCCGATGTGGTACCCCTAAGACCGTGATGAGTTATGGGTTTATGAATATGAATTCCTAAATGTCAAAGTAAATACAACTGCATTTTAAATTACTTGAATAACTATGGAATTCTGCATATATATATATATATATATGGACTATCGCACTTATTCTCAATGTGGGTGCTTACAGACAATATTGATAAGGAAGTTTAGGGGCCTACAGTTAACTTTGACAAGTAGCTGTTCATAAACTAGGTCAACACATATTTTGCAAATTTGTGACTTTTCCCTCTTGTCAATAACTTGTCAAGAATTGAGATATTTCACACACTTAATTATTTCAAGAATATAGGGAATACCACCCACGTACTTCATCATGTCAAGATTATATATAATTCAGCATATCAAATATATATATTTGTAAATGTTTTGTAAATGTTTAATCGTTACAAATACAGATTTTTGAAATAAAGTTATAATTTATGCTCGTGGGTAAAAAATGTTTTTTTTTCTTACTTAGAACCCGGGATCCTGAAATTGGTCATTGTTCAAAAGGTTAAGTTATTTTGTCGCATAGAGTCGCAAATAGCATAAAAAGACACGAATAAGAATGTGCTTATTATAATTACATTATATTATATTAATAGGGAACTTTTCTACTGTTTCGAGGGTTGCCAGTTGAACTGATCGGGTATAGCGGATGTTTGTTGCACATCGCTGAGCCCGTAGATTGGGGGAGGGGAGGGTAGGAGATGAAACCGTTGGTGTATTCAACTACTCCCCAATCCCCAATTAGGAAACCAGAACAAGAGTTTTAGTAATAGGAATTTTGCCAAAGAGGAGCAATCTAAACTCCCCAAACTATTTTTTAAAAGAGTCAATTTTCTTATGGAAAAGAGGGAATCACATACAAACATGGGTGGATCACATACAAACATGGGTGGATCACATACAAACATTGGTGGAGCACATACAAATATGGGTGAATTACCTTTTTGTTTTTGTTTTGAACTCCCAGTCCCCTTAATAAAGACGTTGCTACAGCCGTAAAAATAACTGATTGTTTTCTGAGCATGCAATAAAACTCTGGAGAAGCTACCCCCTTGCACATAGGAAGTCATACATCCTGTAGATTGCAACAACATTACATTGTTGATGGGTAGTACCATGGACAGTAATAAAAAAAAAGACAACCAACGAAGTATTAAAACCATTAAACGTCGAAGAAGGCTGGCTGGCAAATAACATCATAACAAATAACATCATAACAAATAACATCATAACAAATAACATCATAACAAATAACATCATAACAAATAACATCATAACAAATAACATCATAACAAATAACATCATAACAAATAACATCATAACAAATAACATCATAACAAATAACATCATAACAAATAACATCATAACAAATAACATCATAACAAATAACATCATAACAAATAACATCATAACAAATAACATCATAACAAATAACATCATAACAAATAACATCATAACAAATAACATCATAACAAGTAACTTGAGCCTTTTTGGTCATCTAAATAGACATAACAGCATGGAAAGACTAATAGCAGAAGGCAGAGTAAGCGGCATCAGAGGAAGAGGCCGCCCAAGATGACGATTGACAAATGATATATCTGACTTTTAAATAAGTCACTGGAGACGGCAGGTCGACTCATTCGAGATCGCGAAGTGTTCAGAAGGTCCATAAAGACTAAGTTCTGGAAAGAATATGTCACACAATGATGATGATGATGATGATTGTGTATGGGATCGTAACGAAATTACATTATTTATGGGTAGCATTGTGTAAGGGCTACTTTTAGTTTGTAGGTCTTTCGGAAGGCCAACTTCTTCGGATGCAATTCTAAATTACATTACTCTAGCGATGTATGAGAACAAATCATTTGATACATTGTTACCAAATGTTATATTTCAGTTTTACAAATATTTACAATGTTTCAGATCACGACTTCAGGTGGGTGTTTATTACCAGATTCTTCATACAGCAGGGTGTTTCTACGGTAACTGGGTAAGCTTCAAATCGTAGATCTGATCAATTCAAACTGTTTTATTCTGCGATAAATCACTGTTCATCCACTACTTTAGTGATCGATCGATTACTGCTCATCCAGTAGTTTGGCAGATCCATTAATCACAGTTCATTAGGTAGTTTGGCAGATCCATTAATCACAGTTCATTAGGTAGTTTGGCAGATCCATTAATCACAGTTCATGCAGTAGTTTGGCAGATCCATTAATCACAGTGCATGCAGTAGTTTGGCAGATCCATTAATCACAGTTCATTAGGAAGTTTGGCAGATCCATTAATCACAGTTCATTAGGAAGTTTGGCAGATCCATTAATCACTGTTCATCCAGAAGTTTGGCAGATCCATTAATCACAGTTCATTAGGAAGTTTGGCAGATCCATTAATCACAGTTCATTAGGAAGTTTGGCAGATCCATTAATCACAGTTCATTAGGAAGTTTGGCAGATCCATTAATCACAGTTCATCCAGTAGTTTGGCAGATCCATTAATCACAGTTCATCCAGTAGTTTGGCAGATCCATTAATCACAGTTCATTAGGAAGTTTGACAGATCCATTAATCACAGTTAATCCAGTAGTTTGGCAGATCCATTAATCACAGTTCATGCAGTAGTTTGGCAGATCCATTAATCACAGTTCATGCAGTAGTTTGGCAGATCCATTAATCACAGTTCATGCAGTAGTTTGGCAGATCCATTAATCACAGTTCATGCAGTAGTTTGGCAGATCCATTAATCACAGTTCATTAGGAAGTTTGGCAGATCCATTAATCACAGTTCATTAGGAAGTTTGGCAGATCCATTAATCACTGTTCATCCAGAAGTTTGGCAGATCCATTAATCACAGTTCATTAGGAAGTTTGGCAGATCCATTAATCACAGTTCATTAGGAAGTTTGGCAGATCCATTAATCACAGTTCATTAGGAAGTTTGGCAGATCCATAAATCACAGTTCATTAGGAAGTTTGGCAGATCCATTAATCACAGTTCATCCAGTAGTTTGGCAGATCCATTAATCACAGTTAATCCAGTAGTTTGGCAGATCCATTAATCACAGTTCATTAGGAAGTTTGGCAGATCCATTAATCACAGTTCATCCAGTAGTTTGGCAGATCCATTAATCACAGTTCATCCAGTAGTTTGGCAGATCCATTAATCACAGTTCATTAGGAAGTTTGACAGATCCATTAATCACAGTTCATCCAGTAGTTTGGCAGATCCATTAATCACAGTTCATGCAGTAGTTTGGCAGATCCATTAATCACAGTTCATGCAGTAGTTTGGCAGATCCATTAATCACAGTTCATCCAGTAGTTTGGCAGATCCATTAATCACAGTTCATCCAGTAGTTTGGCAGATCCATTAATCACAGTTCATGCAGTAGTTTGGCAGATCCATTAATCACAGTTCATCCAGTAGTTTGGCAGATCCATTAATCACAGTTCATGCAGTAGTTTGGCAGATCCATTAATCACAGTTCATGCAGTAGTTTGGCAGATCCATTAATCACAGTTCATGCAGTAGTTTGGCAGATCCATTAATCACAGTTCATCCAGTAGTTTGACAGATCCATTAATCACAGTTCATGCAGTAGTTTGGCAGATCCATTAATCACAGTTCATGCAGTAGTTTGGCAGATCCATTAATCACAGTTCATGCAGTAGTTTGGCAGATCCATTAATCACAGTTCATGCAGTAGTTTGGCAGATCCATTAATCACAGTTCATGCAGTAGTTTGGCAGATCCATTAATCACAGTTCATCCAGTAGTTTGGCAGATCCATTAATCACAGTTCATCCAGTAGTTTGGCAGATCCATTAATCACAGTTCATCCAGTAGTTTGGCAGATCCATTAATCACAGTTCATCCAGTAGTTTGACAGATCCATTAATCACAGTTCATGCAGTAGTTTGGCAGATCCATTAATCACAGTTCATGCAGTAGTTTGGCAGATCCATTAATCACAGTTCATGCAGTAGTTTGGCAGATCCATTAATCACAGTTCATGCAGTAGTTTGGCAGATCCATTAATCACAGTTCATGCAGTAGTTTGGCAGATCCATTAATCACAGTTCATGCAGTAGTTTGGCAGATATATTTGATGGTGTAACGCAAATATCATGTTTCAAATCCAGTACCCATTGAGTCGGCGTTTTCCTAGTTTGACGGTATGTTAGTGTCTTTTGATACTTATCTGAAATATGGTTTCTAGGGGACTTCTCACTTTGACGTGTCTTGTCCTATCCATGTGTGCCTCTAGGCGTTACGAGGAGCCGAAGTCTTCTTTATTTTGCTAACTGTGATGCCGCTGACATAGTGCTGTCATGGTGTTCCCATAGTGCTGTCATGCTGAAATGTTAAAATTCCTGTACTTGGTTGAATATTGTGCCGTCTATGTATATTTCTAGTGATGATTGATTTCTGCATATCTTCAATGTTTCTCATTTCGGTTTGCTCATGTTGTTAATTTCGCAATGGATATTTAATATGTAAAGATATTTTTTTCAGTTAAGATGTATCATTGTATATCAACGCCTGATTGTCTGCGAATAGCAATTCGTTTATGCTGTTATTTGACTTCTTGATGATTGGCTTTATTTTGAAAAATACAAGAACGTCTTGCAACGTCCACATATTTCTTTTTGTATGGAAATCTTGTTACAATCAGAAGTACCACATTTCATAAGTTGGTTGCTTGGTTGGTTGCTGATCCAGCGGTTCATGGGTTCATGCCGTTTGACCTAATGCCATTAAATGGCATTATATTACTGGGAAGTCTGTGGATTTTCGGCCCAGCCCGGGACAGAGCCAGAGAATAACTATCACACCTCCAGGAAGGCACCAAATCGCCTAGCAACTATTGAACACGCGTTCTTCCGTACTTGACTAACCGCATCTCCTGGAAAATATGCGATTTCATCAAGCCATTCAAACCGTGCACACAAAGTCACCAGAACGGACCGATCGAAACAAGGACTATTACAACAACAACAAACATCCCGTACAAGTTAGAAATATCCTCAGTAACAACAAACATATAACATAATATCCGTATTTAGTTATACAAGGGCCGATAGGTCTTCTTGTAAACATGGATAATATATATAGACAATACAATTTTGCTTCGAATAATTGTTTATACAAGTAAATTTAAGTAGGAAGCCAGAGGACAATTTTTAAAAATTCTTGAGACTAACGGGAATTTAACCAGTCCGTTCAACGGCACCAATGAAATCGCTTGATGAAATCGCATCTTTTCCAGGAGATGCGGTTAGTCAAGTACGGAAGAACGCGTGTTCAATAGTTGCTAGGCGATTTGGTACCGTTGAACGGACTGGTTCAATTCCCGTTAGTCTCAAGAATTTTTTTTAATTTTCCTCTGGCTTCCTACTTAAATTTACCTCCAGGAAGGTAGGTTTCAACTTATACACTGCTCCTAGCCACTGTAGCCAAGATATGGTTCACTGTGCTCATTCCCCGCCAGCAATTGACTACTGGTTATGCCGAACTTCTCTATTGCTCCAGGAATGCAACCACATGTTCAAGTCAAAAGGATTGTCACGTCCTGAGTCACTGTGCCTCTACGATGGGTTTCAGCCATAGGAAAAGACAGTGCTGTCAGTTTCCTCCTCCCCGGTGCTGCGCAGTACATATCTGGCTCCCTCCCAACCACAGAGGGTGTATACATTTATATTCAGGTAAACATCTTCTTCTTCTTCTTCTGCGTTCGTTCTCAAACTTCTGCAGATTAGCAGGATGTAATCCGGATAACGGAATGTGTTGTGTCATGGTTTACAGCATTGCTGCAATATCTGCACCTTTCGGCCTGACACATCCGACTTCAGCATGGCTTTTGATCACTGCTCCTATATGGGATGGGACAGCCAACTCCATCCCATAACCTCCTTAGTCGCCTTTTACGACATGAGTGGAAGGTAAACAGTGTTGCTATTCTTTGCTCCCCTTTCGGGCCCCGGCAACACACGGGCGAGGTAAATATGAAACACATTTCAACAACAAAATAAAAGCATAATTGTATAGATGACGTGCCATGAAGCTTCTCTAAGAAGATAATCTCAATATAACGGCATGTCATCCATTAAGGTTTTCTGTTGCATGGATGATATGTCTAGTGGGCCATTAGTGAGACCCACAGATGCAACCACATGCGTATTTCATAAGTAAATTATGGTAGTTATAAAAATGCTAAATATAATAATAAAATAATAACGAATAATTGATGTCTATCCAATGTAAAGCGGATCTTTTCAACTATCGTCTAAAGTTTTTATTTTCAATAAATGCAATCACATCGTCAACACAATGGCATAATTATATGTTATGGTATGTTCCTCCAGGGCCATAGGCGGCGCATAGGGCAGAAACCATAGCATTCCATTTCTGTCTTTGTGTTGTTTCCAGGTCTTTCAATTCTTGTGTGTTGTTTAGGTTCTGCCCTATATTTTAGGTTCTGGTATATATATATCATTAGGTGTCATGTGTCAGCTGGCGTAGACGATCACAGCTCTCTATACCCAATATTATGTATCACGATCGTTGTTGTTTCCATGCCGTGCCAGGTTGTTCTACTGTCTAATATTTTCTCACGTTGTCGCCATCTGTCTCTGTTCACTTCAGTCTTGCCTTTTGTGACTATGTTCTCCATACCTTCTGGTCTCATAACGTGGCCAAAAAATGAAGATTGTCTTTTTTTATATTATTGAGTAAGCTCCGTGTCGCATTTGATTCTTTCAACACCTCCACATTAGTTTTTCTGACAGTCCATGATATTCTCAGCCTTCTTCTATACAACCACATCTCTATTGCTTCTAATTTCCCACTTTCCAGTTTGTTTATTGTCCAAGACTCGCATTGTTATGTTAGTATAGGAGTTATATAGCACTGCAGAACTCACTTTCTCACTTCTAATGACAATGTCATATTACAAAATATATTTTTCATTTTTCTGAATGATGTGTTTGCCTGCCCTATTCTGCTTCTTATTTCTGTTGAACTTCTTCCAACTGCTGTATTTGTTGTACCTAAATATTTGAATTTGTGGACGTAGTTTAATACTATATCATTCACTTTCATATTTCAAGTTGTTGTTTTTTGTTTCTTTAAAATAACCATTGTTATATTATAATAAATAAACATATTGTGGTATGTAGGAGAGTAACAGTAGGCAAGGCCTTTCCATATGACAGATCAGTGAGACTCACAGATAACGTGTCGTGGCATGAAAACAAGTGCAAACTTGTTTGTAATGACGACATGATGTGATAGCTCACTCACCTAGTGATATCACCTAGTGACATGTAGATTACCTCTCACCAGTGCTAACAAAGAAAAGATGGAGAAAATTTGGCCTACCGAGACGGCACCACTTCCAGACTTGAAGGGTTCTATGGTTAACATTAAGCGAATCACACAATTCATTGAAGCTGGCGCTGTAACTTGATATCTGACTGAAGAACGATGAAGAGGAAAAGCCATTGCTATCATATACTCATTGCCAGGCTAAGCAAAGATTTTCTCTTATATAAAACCATATGCTGAGTAATGCTGATCAACAGGGCTGGGCAGAAGTTTTATATAACCATATAGGATGACCAATGATGAGAGGGCATGTGTCTTATATACATACCTCTATAAGCTGTGCAAATGCTGAACAGATGATGGATCTTGCTGAAATGTAACCTTTATACCTTTATATTTTCATTTTGTCAAAATTGCGCATATTTCCTCACACTTTCCCACATTTTTTCAAAGTGTTTTCTGAAACTTATGTGAGTTGGCTAATACAGTAAAAATGTTCACCAATTGGTAAGTAGATATAGAAAATGGGTTAAATAACAGTCTTACGCGGAACAATATACAGAATCGACTTTTTGACTAAAAATATATTCATTAAGTTAGGGACAAACAAGTACAGAATGGAGCCACCAAAATCAAGCGAAGACAACATTTTAGGCATGTGAGAACTGACAGGTCATGAATAAAACGCAAGGGCGAAGAGAGGCAAGAGCGACGGGAATGTGGGAGGTGACATGTAGAGAAAACACAGTGCACAAGGGGAATGCAAAACAGAATAGAAGTAAAAACAAGAATAGTAAAATGAAAATGTCTATCTGGATGCGGTGCGAGACTTTTGCGCGTGCTGGATTTGAAGCTGGAAGTCGGAAATAAAAACGGAATAGAAATGAGGTTGCTAGTGACCCCTGACCCCGACTGGGTCAGCGGTACTAACAACTAGAAGAAGGCATGAACCTACAACCGAAAATGAGGAGGGAGAGAAGGAAAGGTATTACATAATACAATAGTGTACATGAGAGATATAGAGTTATTAAAGTTCTTAAACATATGTATACTTTTCTCACACTTTCCCACATTCTCTCAGTCTTCTAACACTTCTAAATACATTTATCACACTTTCATATATTTTGTCATACTTTCATATATTTTGTCATACTTTCATATATTTTGTCATACTTTCATATATTTTGTCATACTTTCATATATTTTGTCACACATTCATATATTTTGTCACACTTTAATATATTATGTCATACTTTCATATATTTTGTCACACTTTCATATATTTTGTCACACTTTCATATATTTTGTCATACTTTCATATATTTTGTCACACATTCATATATTTTGTCACACTTTAATATATTATGTCATACTTTCATATATTTTGTCACACTTTCATATATTTTGTCATACTTTCATATATTTTGTCACACTTTCATATATTTTGTCATACTTTCATATATTTTGTCACACTTTAATATATTATGTCACACTTTCATATATTTTGTCACACTTTAATATATTATGTCACACTTTCATATATTTTGTCACACTTTTACATATTTCTCACACCTTCTCACATTCTCTCAAACTGCCTTCTAAAACATCGTAATATATTAATTGAAGCAATCATCAGTAATATATTCACTGGATCAATCATCAATCCCAAGATTCGCTGAATATTGGCTGGATGACGTAATCCCACTACCCTACTGTTGGAGCGCTGCCACATCTGTGTCGCTACTTTTACTGCCTCTGCTGTTCGCTGCTGCAATGAGGTATGTATTATTTTAGCGCAATCATTCCTGATTGCAGCATAAGTACATTCTCAATCATTCCTGATTGAAGCATAAGTACATTCTCAATCATTCCTGATTGAAGCATAAGTACATTCTCAATCATTCCTGATTGAAGCATACGTACATTCTCAATCATTCCTGATTGAAGCATAAGTACATTCTCAATCATTCTTGATTGAAGCATAAGTACATTCTCAATAATTCCTGATTGAAGCATAAGTACATTCTCAATCATTTTATTTTAAGTTTCATTAAATTTTTATATTTCTCCATCATTTTTCTCCACTTTTTCCTCCCCTTCATCATCCCTTATCATCTTCTTTTTCTCCTCTTCTACATTATGATTATTTGTTTGTAATATTAACGTCTTCTTTGTTTTCGTCCTGATGAAGACTGTTTAGTCGAAAAGTCGTTCATTTCTGCTGATGTCGTTAGCGTTTTTGTTTTTTATAATAGAGTAATGTGTGACAGGCCGGAACAATAGAACATTAGGTCGGCTGCGTAGTCCAAAATCAGACAGAATGTCTGACACAACCAAATGAACGAGAAAAGTGCAGTAACAATATTGTCACAAACCTTCCTCAGGGCATATTAAACCATATTTAAGAACACCAGTCTCCGTGAAGCTAGCAAAGCAGACGACATATGTCAACAAGTCGGCCTATGTAGGTCGGGCCTGAAAATGGGCATTGTTCGTCTCCGTCAGTGGAGAGAGACTCATTCGGTCAGATATTGACATACCAGATAATAGGTTTCGTTTGGCGTGGATATTTAACAAGAAAATAAAGTGGTCAAGTATAGAGGCGTGTCTGTCAGTTTTGATGGGAAACTATACATGCCAGTAGCTTGAACAACAGAATTGCAAAAGAATCTTTTCCTAATGATCTACAAGTGTTTTGTTGATAAATGTATAATTTGAAGTAGAAGAACGTGCTTTATATAAAGTGGACACAACAAATATGCAAAACAAGGCAAATAGGGGCTGTAACGTTACTACCAAAACATTGTAATTTTTATATTTATACGTATAGATTGTACTATTTATAACAATATAATATAATATTTATACCAAAAAAAACACACACACACATATTGAATAAGATATATATATAATGAGAATAGAGCAAGCAAACACAACATTCAGGAAAATTGGAAAATATTACATAATATGACCCTAGTATTGGAGATGAGAAAGAGAATACTGCACTGCTATATAACTCCTATACTAACATATCGATACAAGTCTTGGACAATGAACAAACAGGAGTGTGAAAAATTAAATGAAGTAGAGATGTGGGTTCTAAAGAAGAATGCTGAGAACACCATGGACTGTCAAAAAACTAACGTGGAGGTGTTGAAATAGTCAAATACGAGACCAGTTTAATCAATATAATAAGAAAAAGGCAATATTAACTAATTAGTCATGTTACGAGACAGGGAGGTTTAGAGAAAAATTTTACAACAGCCAAGATTGAAGACAAGAGAGACAGAGGACGACAACGTGAAAAAATATTGGACAGTTTAACAACCGGCATGGAAAGAGTCGACAATGATCCTCCTACATAATACTAAAGATAAAGAACTGTGGAAATCTATGATTGCCTACGACACCTGATGATGATGGTAAGCATCATGACTCAGGTATTGGATACTTCATCTTGAAAATGCACTCCTGAATATGAAAAAAAAACCTTTGAATACAGCTCCCCATTGCACACAGGAAAAACATTGAACAAATGTAGGGGAGTACATTGTTCAAAATTTCAGTATGTCTGTCTGAAGAAGTATTGAGACTCTGCCTCTGAACGCCGTGGGTAACGTAGAAGAGAAAGAAGTAATTGTCTTCGAGGACATAGCAAACCTAGTCTAACTCGACTGTCGTTGTTGCCCAACACAACTCATACATAGAGAATTGGGTTCAGTACCCAGAGGCATCGAATTGAATGATGCCTTTCTTACAAGAGATTTGTTCGCCGACTGCGAAGCTTCTCATCCGAGATAGGCGCAACCTACCTACTTCTTTGGGTGATAAACACAATGGCGGAGAGTCAAACACAGTCCACGTCTGGTGATGCATTGAAAGGCTATCACAGACGGACGAGGCAAGTGCGTGAGAATTGCACGAGTCAAATCACAAACCCCCGACGTGTTTGGCAAATCAGCACCTCATCTAGGAATGTGTATCGATCCTGAGTCTAATTCGACTGTCGCTGTTGTTATCAACACAGCTCATACATAAAATAAAATAGATCTGGGACCCAAGGAAGTGAAGGGTGATAATGGAACGGTCTTCCTGCACGAGGAATAGCTCGCTGGCTGCGAAGCGCCTCGTCGGAAGAAAGAAACACAATGGATGACCCAGGCAAACTAGCAGCTCGTCTCGTGACACATACCTGCGTAGAAGACTCCTTCAATAGGAGCTTGTGCTAAACCTAAAGCTGAAATCTCCTGTGTATGAAAGAAAGATGTGAGAAACTACGTCACTGCACATAGAAAGTAAGCAAATCGCGCATACCATGCGAGACCGGATTACTTAATCATATTAAAAATAATATCATTTGCATGTTGTAGAACACACAAGACAGGGATGTCTGAAGAACATAGTTACAACAGGTAAGATTGAAGACAAGAGAACATGCCGAAATCGGATGTGCTAGGCCTACAAGGCGCATAACGGTGGCACAACGTAATTACGCTCCCGGCGGAAATCGCACGGATATCCGTGATGGTTACAATGGAGCGAACGCATAACAAACAAACAAACAAGACAAGAGAGATCGAGGACTTAGCGCGACAAAATATTAGGTAGCTTGGCACTACTATGTCAAAACGTCAATAACGATCCTGAAAAAAAGTATTGTATATAGAGAGTTGTAGTGATTCATGATTGTCTACGTAAATCGGCACGGCACCTTAAGGCGAAGATGATTTATCAGAAAATACAGCAAAATAAAATAAAAGAAAACAAATGTAAAAAATACATGTATTCGATGCGATTGCGTTTAGGGCATATAATCCCATACTTCCTTGCCCCGTAGAGCATTTGCTAATTTTTTTTAAATGTTTGCATAGACCCCCTTGTCTGCCTAATATTGAACTTTGCTAAACATATTAACTTCAATTGTGTTTGAAAATTAAACATGTTTTTTTTACAGCTGATACACAGGGCTGCTCACTTTGATTTTTTTTGTTTGTAGAGTGGACAATTGCTTAAAAAACATGTAAAATTTGTATTCATACATTTATAGAAGAGACAAAAACTGCAAGTAAATATTTTGATATGAACGAAACAAATCAAAACCTAGTAAAATTCATTTATATATCGTGTACCCCAAATTTTCTCTTCGCTGACATGTCCTCAAGTTTGTTTTTTTCTTGCTGAGATTCTGGTTTTTTCTCCAGCAAGTTGGTATTTGACCGTTGGGGTCCATATATACCACTTTGGGAACCTATGATTTAGAACAACCACATATTACATATGTACGTGCCAACTGTCTGAACGCGATAGCTATAGAGAAGCTACACCTATTCATCATCATCATCATCATCATCATCATCATGATCAAACTCATAACATTTAAGGGACGTATATGATGCCACTCTGGAGATATCAAAACAGAAGTTCTGTCACGCCTCTTTGTTCTCTTTTCTCCTTCTTTAAGTCTGCAGTATCGTAATCCTGTCCAGTCTTGAATATTATCAATCCATACTATCTTTAATAGCTCATTACCAGAGATTGTGTCTTAACTCTTTTACTATTAGCTCGCTGGTATGTGGTATGATATCAGACAAAACAGGACATCGTAGAATCATTGTGGCAATAGCTGGTAAGTGAAACCCGTTATTTGGTTTATGTTCTCTCATTGTCATCTGTGCAATGTATCATTTTGTTACCATTGTTTTTGTTTAGTTATTTATTCTTTCATCCTAGCAAAGCAACTGACAAAACTAAATCAAGACCCAAAATTAATTTTGAGAACTGCAATTTAGAAGAAGTGACACATTTTGATTATTTATGAACTAATATAAACATTGCAGGTAACTGCGCAGTTGAGATCAAGAGAAGAACGGCAATGGCGCCGGCAAAATAAAAACAGGTAAAGAAACTATGGCAAGGTACTAACATAAGAACCAAATTGTGTTTACTACGAACATGTGTATTTCCTGTTGCGACATATGGATGTGAAGCATGGACACTAAATACAACAGTGACCAAGAGAATAACATCATTTGAATTAAAGTGTTATAGAAGAGTTTTGATAATACCATGGACAGCAAGGAAAACAAACCAGGAGGTGTTTAGAACAATTAGCCTCCAGGAAGACTGGTTTCTGAACACCATATTAAAGAAAAGCTAATTTTTTTCGGTCACATTAAGAGAAACGACGGCATGGAGAGAGTGTTACTAGAAGGGATGATAGAAGGCAACAGGGGCAAAGGCCGCCCAAGACACAGTTGGACAAAAGACATTCAAGAATACCTGCGCATGTCACTGGAAGAGGCAGGGCAACTTGCTCAAGACCGCGGAGAATTCAAGAGATGCATAGGAAAGACTACGTTCTGGAAAGAATATGTCACTTGATGATGAGCATAGCAACTAAAATTTATCATTATTGTTGCTTTATTCCATAGCAACTAAAATTTATCATTATTGTTGCTTTATTCCATAGCAACTAAAATTTATCATTATTGTTGCTTTATTCCATAGCAACTAAAATTTATCATTATTGTTGCTTTATTCCATAGCAACTAAAATTTATCATTATTGTTGCTTTATTCCATAGCAACTAAAATTTATCATTATTGTTGCTTTATTCCATAGCAACTAAAATTTATCATTATTGTTGCTTTATTCCATAGCAACTAAAATTTATCATTATTGTTGCTTTATTCCATAGCAACTAAAATTTATCATTATTGTTGCTTTATTCCATAGCAACTAAAATTTATCATTATTGTTGCTTTATTCCATAGCAACTAAAATTTATCATTATTGTTGCTTTATTCCATAGCAACTAAAATTTATCATTATTGTTGCTTTATTCCATAGCAACTAAAATTTATCATTATTGTTGCTTTATTCCATAGCAACTAAAATTTATCATTATTGTTGCTTTATTCCATAGCAACTAAAATTTATCATTATTGTTGCTTTATTCCATAGCAACTAAAATTTATCATTATTGTTGCTTTATTCCATAGCAACTAAAATTATATATTTATTTAAAAAATATTTCTTTATTGCATAGCAAAAAAATTATATAATGGGGTGCAGAGGGTTTCGCTTTTTTTCTCGTGTGATCCTATGGTTTTAAAAGTACCTTCTCGTGGTACACGCTATGTTTAAAAAACATTTTCTAAATAACTATGTTCATGTCTTTACAGACGACTATAATTATTATAACTGCCATTATCATTATCATTATTATTATTATTATTATTATTATTATTATTACTTTTCACGTATATATACCACGATTCGTGTCTCGTGTGGTGTTTCTGGTTGATACTTTTAGGGATCACATCCGGGGTTGTGGAGGCTAAAGATGGAATAAGTATTTATTGCAGTGATACTAGCAATATTTCCGACACCTCTCAGCCGATACTTCTCAGCCGATACTTCTCAGCCGATACCTCTCAGCTGATACCTCTCAGCCGATACTTCTCAGCCGATACCTCTCAGCTGATACCTCTCAGTCGATACTTCTCAGCCGATACCTCTCAGCCGATACCTCTCAGCCGATGCCTCTCAACCGATACCTCTCAGTCGATACCTCTCAGTCGATACTTCTCAGCCAATACCTCTCAGCCGATACCTCTCAGCCGATACTTCTCAGCCGATACAGCCGGAAGGCGCAGATATCATAGCCACTCTGTCAACCATAATACAACACTCCGCTGTCCAGATTGTGCCCAGGTATTCTACAAGAATCTGAGAACGAACTCAAAAGAAGAAGATTATATCAATCGTGTACGCGCTAAAATGACGCGAAGTGTCATTATACTCTCTAACGTCCATTGGTACACTGGATGATAAACCGTCGTGGCACATAATTTATGCGCACATGGGAACAAAGTGGACGACTTCGCAGATAGGGTTACTCACCTGAAACAAAGCATGCTGAAATTGGAAGTGTTAGGTCTATATGATGCAAATTAAACCATAACACAGCGTATCCACGCGTTCCGGTTCTAATCACTCTAGAGATCGCGCTCATTCACTCATAACGAATGCAAACGTTATTATTATTATTATTATTATTATTATTATTATTATTATTATTATTATTATTATTATTATTAGTGTTATTATTATTATAATAATTGTTATTATTATTATTATTGTTATTATTATTATTATTATTATTGTTGTTGTTGTTATTATTATTATTATTATTATTATTATAAATGTTATTATTATTATTATTATTTTATATGTGAAGTATCCTTTGAGTTACTCTCTCTGTCCCCATGTAAGCATCCCAGTTATTTGCAAGCTGCCCAGCAAGTGTCGTGTTCATGTCATCCATGCTCTGTGTTATTGCAGTCTTTGTCTGAATCGTGTTCTCTTTTCTGGAATCTTTGCTTCCATAATTAATTTGTCGGCGTACCAATTTGTCTAAACGATTAGGTCTATATATATATATATATATATATATATATGTCCAAAATATGTTAGCTAGCGTTTTTTGTTAGCTTAGAGGATCCAGTGTACTTCTATGTGGGAGGAGCCGATTTACTTCTATGTGGGAGGAGCCAATGTACTTCTATGTGGGAGGAGCCGTTGTACTATGTGGGGGGAGCCGATGTACTTCTATGTGAGAGGAGCCGATATACTTCTATGTGGGAGGAGCCGATGTACTTCTATGTGGGAGGAGCCGATGTACTTCTATGTGGGAGGAGCCAATGTACTTCTATGTGGGAGGAGCCAATGTACTTCTATGTGGGAGGAGCCAATGTACTTCTATGTGGGAGGAGCCAATGTACTTCTATGTGGGTTTCATGTATGTGTGTTGTGTTTACAGATTTGTTTTCATTATTGTTTTTTTAACCTGTGTTGTGTTAAAAGTTTATATTTATATTTTTTTTCTAAATAACCGTGTTCAGGTCTTTACAGACGACTACTATTATTCCAACCGTTGTCATTATTATGATTATCATTATTATTAGGCATATTATTATTATTATTATTATTATTCACATAAACGAGATACACGAAATATACACAAGTACTTGATGGTATGCAATATTGGCGTGTAAAAATGATTGATAGATATACATTTATTTCACATGATAAATGAGGCTGTGACGTCTCATTGAAACTAAAAACTGGGGAAGTATTTGCCGTGACTATAGGCACCAGCCAATTTAATGGTATATACTAAAGATTGTAAGAATACATCAGAAACGGTATTACAATGTGTACACAGAAACGGTATTACAATGTGTACACAGAAACGGTATTACAATGTGTACACAGAAACGGTATTACAATGTGTACACAGAAACGGTATTACAATGTGTACACAGAAACGGTATTACAATGTGTACACAGAAACGGTATTACAATGTGTACACAGAAACGGTATTACAATGTGTACACAGAAAAGGTATTACAATGTGTACACAGAAAAGGTACACAACTAACAAATACACTTCCGGAGATACCAGCATTGAAACTACGCAGAAACACCGAACTGAATGAAGCACGGTTCTGTTCAACTGTCACAAAACTGCTTTTCAATCTTTTATTAAGTAAGATTGTAATAAAACTGTATTAGCTATATGCTACTTATGCATAACACAGAGTAGTTAATTTTACTGTTCTCATACATCTGATAATTATCAGACTAACGGACATGAAAACATATAGACGACAGTGTACAAAACAGACTAAATCAACGTTTCGACTATAAGACTTTTCTCAACATAAATACAGACAGATAACACACGATAAGTGATGACTATTATTATTATGTAACCGGTGTGTGAAATCTCATATAAAATTATCATTATGTTTATATTTATAAATATCTAAAACTGTTTTGAAATCCAAGTCATTAACGTCTTAAAGATTTTGGTTTCTGAATTCCAATGCCAGCTTTTATTATGGCCGTTGGTTCCTTCGTGAATGCATTTATTTCTGGAAGCTATGCTTACTTTATTGCTGCTTTGATGGCCTTTATTATAGGTAAGTATCATTTACCTGTATTAGGTATTCGTTTATTGATTATTCTCCTCGCATACCGGACATGTCGATAGGTGCTCAGATCTCCGCTTCAGTAAATCTCGAAGGGTATAACGGCTGATGGTTCCGGTTCTATGTTGGTTCACGGCTGATTTTGAAATCTTTGTCTGGTGTTCTCAACAGGCCACGCCCATTTTCACTCTTAAATTCGGAATTCTTGCTATTGAGTCTAGATTTTTCATCTTAAAATCTTCTGATCTTGCGGACTCACGAAGAGCAATGATGATGTCCGCTCTGTCCATCGGCTGACCATCTCTTATGGTCGCTAGACTAGTGACCGTAATTGGTCGGACTGTTCGTTTCCCTCCATGCCCGTGTGTCCGGGGACAAAGATAAGGGTTAGTTTCCGTAGTGATGCCAGCATTTTAGCTCTCTCTCTCTAATGACTCCACCCATCCCCTACGTACATAACATGTTTGAACTTTCTGAATCATATTCATTGAGTCACTTAGTATGCACGCATGGGAATAAGCTTGCTATTCCAGCCAGTTAAGTGCTTGAGTTACGGCAAATACTTCCTTTGTAAGACTGCTGGTGTATGCGGTAAAGGCTACACTTTTCCTCCGTGTGATGTGGCAGTAAAGGCCCATACGCATCGGTGGTGACGGATGACCGATCCATTCGTGCAAATCACGACATCTGTGTTGTCAGCATGTTTGCAGAGGAGTGCCTTGATCTCAGCATCCACGCTCATATGGCTGTGTTCCCTGCACTCTCTATTGAGTGTAATGACGAACTTGACTGCCTCTTGAAAGACCATAGGAATAGTTATCCATTGCTCGCCAGGAGTTATACCTTCTGAGGCGCAAATCTGTTTAACGGTATTGCACGATCCATCCACGATTTGTATCTTTTGAGCATGCTTCCCTTCACACGAGGGAACTCACTGTGTAGTGGGAAGTCTATTCAGAACTCACCCTGAGGTATGCACGGGCGCGCCACATATCAATTCTGTGAGATATGCTCGGAAAGTCAAGGAGAAATCTCATAGACACACAGGGTGCGTCTCTTGCGCAACCAAGAATAACCCGCATCTCTTCATTTTGAATTCTCTCAATCTGTGTGTGACTGCCGATGATAGTGGCGCATGCATATTCAATTACAGGGAGGAAAAGAGCCTCATATAAGATTACGAGCTGTGATTGTTTAGTATCAGCCGCTGCCATCAATCTCAAAACAATAATTAACCATGACAAAAAAACATCACAGTATAATCAACATCTGGTAGCATATCCTGAACAGGATATAGCAGTCATCACAGCTTTTCGAAGCTTCTGTCAATCTTGAGTCAGTCTTCCTGCTTCAGTTATTGTCATGTTCAGGTGGTCTTTGATTTCTAGCGTTCATTTTCTTCATGGTCTGCCTCTTGTTCGTCTCCATGGCATCACCCCCTCCATTATGGTTTTCTCTAGGCCGACGTGGCGTTTGATATGGTCAAAATATTGTAGTTTTCTGGAAAGAACCATGCTGTTTAGCCAGTTTTCTTTTACATTAATTTCTCTCAGAATGGGTACATTGGTGATCTTTTTTGTCCATGGTATTCTGAGGATTTTTCTGTAACATTTTATTTCAAATGCTGCTATTTTATTTTTCATTGGGAAAGAAAAGGCAATATCGCCGTGTTTTCTATGCCTAGTGAACGCGGACTCAGATGGATGGGAGATGATACTAAGAATGGAAGATGGAAGAATACCGAAGGATCTACTTTATAAATTATAGTCTTTGAAAAAATCTCAAGATCGACTTCGGTACAAAGATAATGCAAACACAATATGCATGATACAGGCAATGATACGGAATCACGGGGACTGGGTGTCATGGATCGTGTTACATGCAGAAGAAAGATCAGAAATAGTATAAAGACAACGGAGAAAGTGATATCAATAAGTTCATGGGATGCACATCTGAGAAGATACACAAGAGTATATGCTAGTGCAAGTGGGCCTGTGGTTCATTGTACAGACTGTGGAATACTCTTTGTGATCCATATTGGTCTTGTGAATCCCATGCAACATTGCAATGTTTCGCAGATTACATTTCTTATAGCACAACAATAGTACTATATTCTGGAAACACGAAATGGTGTCAGATAGACATATACAATTGATATATATGCTACTATAGGTATATACATAATTTATATATACACTATATTATGTTATATAATTCATATATACTATATTATATCAACTCAGAGCAACTAAACAATGAAATAAATGAACTACTTTTCGCAGACGATCAGAGCCTCATATGTGAAAACGAAGAACAACTACAAAATCACGTTAGCTCACTATCTGTAACATGTAGAAAATACAACATGAAGATCAATACACAAAAGACGGAAACCATGAAAATATGCAGAACACCGAGTCCACTAAACATACAGATAGACAATATAGGAGTGAAACAAGTAACAGAGTTCAAATATCTCAGTAGTATTTTTACAGAAAATGTATGCCTCGATCGAGAAATAGAGATGAGATGTCAAAAGGCAAATGCAGTAACATAGCAACTGTCACCACTACTTCTTCACCCCAAAATCGAGATGGACATTAAGAGACAAATGAAATACAGTATATTCCTACCAACACTGTGTTACCAGTGCCAAAGCTGGTCTCTCTCATCTTCACATTAAAGAAAGATAGTGACATGTGAGATGAAATGCTTGAGGAAAGCTGCCGGGGTCACCAGGCTTGATAGATTGCAAAATGAATATATCAGGGAAAGAATAGGTATAATATCTTGTACAGATTACATAGAGAGAGAACAGATCAAGTGGTTTGGCCACATTATGAGAATGCATCACGAAAAGCTGCCCGTACAAGCATATAACCAAGTGAGATCAGGGTACAAAGTCAGAGGAAGACCACGGAAAATATGAATAGAAAACGTCAGGGACATCCTGAACAGACACGGTAATAGCACAACCGAAGCCAAACATCTGGCTTTAGAACGCAAGCTCGATCTCCAATCACCACTACGCTTAACGGCAAGAGTGGATCACAAACCACCTGGGGAAAGACAATAGACAACAGACTATATTATATCACTAATTGATATATACTTGATTATTGATTATTGATTAGAAACTGGCCTAACAGCACTTGGTGCATTCCCATAAGTGCTCCGCCCTCTGTTCAGCAGCCATTCGACTCGATAGTGTTTCCAGTCTAATGCCGCCGAAACAGACGTCGACATCAAGGCTCAACTCTGGCCCTTGCGACAGGTTTCTTTGTTGTTCCTCCCACCCACGCCGTGCCCGTAACTAGTTCAAGCACAACGTCGGCCTGTCGAAACAACATGGTAACTGTTATCGAAGGTTACGACTACGAGAGATGATATATACTATATCGTCTTCTTCTTCAGCGTTCATTCTCAAACTCCCACTGGATATCTCTTGTAGCAGGACCATGTTCCTATTAGATTTCCAGGAGGATGTAGTACAGAGAATGGAAATGCGTTGTGTTGCCGTTTTATTTGCGCCAATGGCCCGACACATCCGTCTTCGGTGGATATATACTATATTATATCA
Source organism: Meghimatium bilineatum (assembly GCA_034231615.1). Classification (NCBI taxonomy): domain Eukaryota; kingdom Metazoa; phylum Mollusca; class Gastropoda; order Stylommatophora; family Philomycidae; genus Meghimatium; species Meghimatium bilineatum. Next base: position 74,875,125 of record CM067320.1, read on the forward strand.
CATAATTGATATGTATGTTACGTACTATATTATGTGATATAAAATTTTTATGTTATTTAATTGACAGATCGTCAGAATTAATGATTTATTATTTTGCTATGTAATATTTCTAGCCTTACCTTTTAACAGGTCTCGGATTTGGTGCTTTCCAGTCTGTGGACTTTGCTTTAGTGATGGACATTTTATCTGATGAAGCAGAGAGAGCCAAGGACATTGCAGTCTGGCATCAAGCTCTTGTTCTGCCACAGGCGATAGCTACTCCACTAGGCGGAGTCATTCTAGACCTATTTGAAAAACTGGATTGCAAAAAGGCACTAGGATATATTATGATATTTATTGTGGCATCCATTTACTTTATGCTGGGCGGTATATTTGTCTTCAAGATACGAGGAGCTCGTTAATACAAATCCAATTAGTTCTCTTCCACAAGTGATGCCGTGGCTTGAGTTTCTTTCAATAGATCTGACATTATTTCTAAAACTTCATTTGTAACAGTGGATTCCATCTACACAAGCTGATTCCTAGGCTACAGATAAACACATATCATGATAAAATATTGTTTCATGTTATAGAAGAAAGCGCATATTTTAACGTATGACAGCTAACTAGCTAAACCAGCTTCTGACATACGACAGATCACTAGCTAAACCAGCTTCTGACATACGACAGATCACTAGCTAAACCAGCTTCTGACATACGACAGATCACTAGCTAAACCAGCTTCTGACATACGACAGATCACTAGCTAAACCAGCTTCTGACATACGACAGATCACTAGCTAAACCAGCTTCTGACATACGACAGATCACTAGCTAAACCAGCTTCTGACATACGACAGATCACTAGCTAAACCAGCTTCTGACTTACGACAGATCACTAGCTAAACCAGCTTCTGACATACGACAGATCACTAGCTAAACCAGCTTCTGACATACGACAGATCACTAGCTAAAACAGGTTATGACATACGACAGATCACTAGCTAAACCAGCTTCTGACATACGACAGATCACTAGCTAAACCAGCTTCTGACATACGACAGATCACTAGCTAAACCAGCTTCTGACTTACGACAGATCACTAGCTAAACCAGCTTCTGACATACGACAGATCACTAGCTAAACCAGCTTCTGACATACGACAGATCACTAGCTAAACCAGCTTCTGACATATGAGGGATCACTAGTTAAAATAGATTATGACATATTGTACATCGTTAGTTTAAACAGCTTCTCGTTTCACACATGGCAAGTCACTAGTTAAAACAGCCTCTGACATAACATCGCTAGTTAAAACAGCTTCTGACATATAACTCAACAAACTAATTATAAATGTCATACACTACAGGTCAACTGACCACTTATAAATAAAATACACTACAGGTCAACTCATCATCATCAAGTGCCGTCTCCGTCACGAAGGTTGGCTGCAACGTATCTCCAACATCTCCTGTCTCTTGTCTTGGTGGTGCACTCTGCTAAACTGTAACCTGTCCATCGTGTAATGTTACTCTCCCACTTGTATCTCTGCCTACCTCTTGCTCGCTTCCCTTTGACTTTACCCTCAAGTAAGGTCTTCAATAAGGTGTCATGTCTTTTAATGTGTCAAAAGTATTCAAATTTAATGTGTCCAAAGTAACAGGTCAACTAACCACTTATAAATGTCATACACTACAGGTCAACTAACCACTTATAAATGTCATACACTACAGGTCAACTAGCCACTTATAAATGTCATACACTACATGTCAACTAACCACTTATAAATAGAATACACTACAGGTCAACTAACCACTTATAAATAGAATACACTACAGGTCAACTAACCACTTATAAAAGGAATACACTACAGGTCAACAAACCAGTTATACAAGGAACAACAAATCAATCCTACAAAGAACAACAAACTAGTTATACAAGTAACAACAAACCAGTTATACAAAGAACAACAAACTCAGACATGAATATTTTATATTTAATGCCGAATATATTGTTGCAACACATTTCATCTAATTATATTACATTACTGATATATTTTTGGATACAAACTCTTCAGAATGAGAAAGCAATTTTTTGTTAAAACTTCCTCTATAACCTGGTACAGTAAGCGACGCCATCAAAACTTCAACACATGATATGGATCTTAGTCGAAACACAGAATAAATACATAGTTGAACATGGTTATACATGGTTACATAATAAAGAGAACGTTTAGTTCAGTTGTTAGCGCATTGGTTTATCGTCCAGAGCTTCTCGGTTAACGCCTTTGGACTGCCATTTTTAGTCGATCCTTCAACTTAATAATTATCACATTTAGTGGTACGTATACACATCACGCAACAGCACACACAACATCACTTTAAAACGATACAGCTAAGTGTTGTTCGTCCATAACAAGTCATGATCGCCATTTGTTATATCCATTTCTGAAAATCAGTTAGAGTTATGTACATAAATGTATATATCATTGATTATGAGTTTGCCGATTGTTATTAAGCCCTATTCTCGTCGCAAATGTCCTTGAAAAATTCCGACATAGGATGAACCGCAGATAGTATGGGCTCTACCGTGACTTTCTAGCCTCTTGGACTTTTCAGTTGTTGAATTTCTCCTCTTTTGCCATGATGCAGCTCATTTTTGACTGTAAAACGCTATGTAGCTTTATTTTCTTGGTCTATTTCAAAGGCTTTCAGTGAGGTCTTTGAGTGTTTGTAGGAATTCTTTTGACCACCTCGTGAACGTATGCACTTTTGAAACTAACTGTAGAGAAATATCTTTGGCAGACAATATTATGGCATACGTACCTGATGACATGCCCAACGAATCTGTGTAGGCATCAAAATAGTGTTAATGCAAAGAATAATAGATATGTCAATTGCAGTGGCATCTTGAATTGTGTCTTGCCATCTGATGTTCATAACTTCTTTTCTGAGACAAGTTTGTGTGAAAGTGATTGTGTGTCCTCACATGTCGTCTATACACAGTCCATGTCTCACCAACGTATAACAACACTGGAAGTACTACGGCTCTGTCAACTTTGAACTTAGATTAATGTCATTTGATTCATTTCAAATTTTAAAATATATAATATTCTTTTGCGTAAAATGTTCCAGACAACCATAACATTTTTCCAATTTTTTTTGGACAAAAAGAATCACATTCTAAAATTTTAATTGGTATATAAACATTTATTTTTGAGGGCAACCTCACTCCCTTGTCAACAATGTCAAACTCTTTCAAATATCCCCCCCACCCCAAAAAAAAAATTGTTGCCATTATTTCTGGACAGCCTCCAAAGTTTAATGCGAAACGAAATTGAAATATAATTCAAGGGGACCAACTGAGAATACAAAACAGAACTAAGGGCAGCAATCAATTCTAAATGCTAGTACCCTTGAATGCAGACCAAGAATCAATGTTGATGCTTCTACATATAGCACATCTACTGGATTCTATCATCTGTTCAGTAGATCTTCATTTGATGATGGAGAGAGCAAGAAATAATGGATAGCATTCGTATAGTTTTAAACATAGATGTATCTTCCGTATCTGTGCACTCTAGGCGCACACCATTCAGGTATCATATTGTTTTGTGATATTATAAATAACGTCATATCGACCATCCATGTCATCAAACGAGCCAATTAACAAAATTTGACTTTGCAATCTTATAAAAAAAAACACAAATCGCATGTCCACTTAACAGGAAAGCATGACTGTGTAATCATATAGCAACACAAACCGTATGCCCACTTAACTGGAAAGTACCGATGTTAATGTAAAATGTGTCCTGCTTACAAAATAATGATACTATAGGCCTACTTCTATTATTTTGTTATGGTAAAAGGCTTTGATATCGCCAAACTGGAATAGCTTACGGGATTGGAAAAAAAGCGTACCTCAAAATAAAAAGCACTTTTTAAAATTTTAATGAACAAAATAAATGTACAATATGACAGGAACTATCATGATATTGACACAAGAGAAGTTTCATGTTACAGAAAAGTGGAGACCCGGATAAGTTTGTGGAAAAGTCACGTGAAGCTCTGTGGAGGCATCGTTGTTTTCAGCGACAATTTTATTATATCAATAAATCTATCTACCAATCCAATGGGCAGATCGCCCGTGTGTTGCCGGACCCGAAAGGGGAATAAAGAATAGCAACACTGTTTACCTTCCACTCATGTCGTAAAAGGCGACTAAGGAGGTTATGGGATGGAGTTGGCTGTCCCATCTCATAAAGGATCAGTGGCCTAAAACTATGCTGAAGTCGGATGTGTCAGGCTGAAAGGCGCAGATATCGCAGCAATGCTGTAAACCATGATACAACGCATTCCGGATTACATGCTGCTAATCTGCAGGAGTTTGAGACGAAGAAGAAGAAGAAGAATTGGGAATATATATGTATATCAATGTATCCATTGATACATATCCTCGTGTGTATAGACCATGAACAATGAGTTTTCATTTTGTCTCTATCCTTGGTAATAGGCAGTGAGTGCAGTAAAACGTATATCCAACAGGCGAAGATAGGAAACAGGGTGATGACGTTTGCTAATCCCTGGATACACACATGACAACACACTAGAATGGATGTTTTCACCAAAAGGCTTGTCACAAAAACACACTCACTCCATAACAAACGACGTCTGTCCATACTTAACTATGTCATGTGAATGTGGACAGTGTCTATCCATAATTATCCCTGGTATGTGAACGTGGAAATGTTATTCATATTCGTCGTTTGTTACGTTGTGAATGTGTTCTTGGTAAAGGCCTTTTGATCAAAATCGTTGATTCTGGTGTACTGTTATTGATATCCAAATGTTGATGAGTAATTCTGCTCTTGTCAACATAATGTCATTCTTAAAAAAGTGCAGGTCTTCTGAAGTTGACTTAGTGATCCATACAATAGGTTAGTGACTGTCAAGCGTGTCTGAAGAAGTTTTTCTTCCCTGACAGTTGAAAGGTAAGGGCAGTCAATAAGGAGGTGTTCCCCTGTTTCGTTCTGGTATGTTATGATGTGCTTATCCAATGATTAAACTTCACCGCCAAGTTCACTAATCTTGTAAATGTTCTGCGTCTCATCACATGGGATTTAAATGTATCTGTTAAGTCCTTAATGGTCTCTGTTCTCCACGTGTCAATTGGCCTTCACTGCACACGTAGTTCCATGTCATTGATTCTCTAGCTATATGTTCTACTAGTTCTATCGGCATGTACCCAATCCAAAGTTATTCTTCATTTTCTCTCCATAATCTGGGTGAACCCCCCCCCCCCCCTTCCCCGATCTTGTTGGTATATCCGTTTCCATATCTCTTTAATCTCATCTATTCTTATTTTATCCTACTACCATTTTTGTCTTAAATGTCTATAGTTTGACGGTAGCATGTACCCAATGCGGTGTGAATATATTTAAATTTCATTGTGTACACGCTATAACCCAGCAGAACCTAGAAAATCAATGACATGGAACTATCAGGTAAAACAGAGGACGATTGAGAATGTATGAATAATAGATGCCAAAGATATTTCTCTATGGTTAGTTGCAGAAGCGCATACGTTTTCAATGTGGTAAAAAGAAGTGCTACAATGACTCGTTCAAAACCACAATGGAAGTATTTGAAATCAGCACATGATACGCGGGAAAACGCTGGGCGAAATAGAACTACATGGCTCTCTACAATAAAAAAAATGCTGAGAGGCTAGAGCGTTCGTCTCACAAGCACAGGGTTTTTTTTCCCCCTGTTGAAGAGTAAGTTTTAAAAAACAACTAACCCTGTGCATAACGTGACGACAGCATGGACATTTAGTCTTTATTACTCAAGCCACAAGCAACCTCCCTTGAACTCCCTTACGGAAAACATGCAGTGTTGACAGTTTTGTTTTAATAGTTACATAAATCACGTTTCAATAAATAATAGATGTATATCTGTATCTTACATGTATATACAATCAAACATACAAGTTTGCATGTTGTAAATGTGAAACCAAAATAGCGGTTTTCAGTATAATAACAAGAATATTGAATGATAGAATAACAAATTATATTTGAGAAACATAATTATCTATACAGTTTTCTTACACTATCTGTACTCATCCACAGATTCGATACATTACTCATCCACAGATTCGATACATTACTCATCCACAGATTCTATACACTATCTGTACTCATCCACAGATACGATACATTATCTGTACTCATTCACATATACGATACATTATCTGTACTCATCCACAGATTCGATACATTACTCATCCACAGATTTGATACATTACTCATCCACAGATTTGATACATTACTCATCCACAGATTTGATACATTACTCATCCACAGATTCGATACACTACCTGTACTCATCCACAGATTCGATACATTACTCATCTACAGATACGATACACTATCTGTACTCATCCACAGATACGATACACTATCTGTACTCATCCACAGATACGATACACTATCTGTACTCATCCATAGATTCTATACACTATCTGTACTCATCCACAGATTCTATACACTATCTGTACTCATCCACAGATTCTATACACTATCTGTACTCATCCACAGATATGATACATTACTCATCCACAGATTCTTCTTCTTCAGCGTTTGTTCTCAAACTCCTGCTGGATTTCTCTTGTAACAGGACACTGGTCCTACAAGATTTCCAGTTGAATGTAGTCCAGAGAATGGAAATGCGTTGTGTTGCCGTTTTATTTGCGCCAATGGCCCAACACATCCGTCTTCGGCGGTATCCATAGATTCGATACACTATCTGTACTCATCTACAGATTAGACATACAATCTGACTCATCTATATATTAGACATACAATCTGACTCATCTATATATTAGACATACAATCTGACTCATCTATATATTAGACATACAATCTGACTCATCTATATATTAGACATACAATCTGACTCATCTATATATTAGACATACAATCTGACTCATCTATATATTAGACATACAATCTGACTCATCTATATATTAGACATACAATCTGACTCATCTATATATTAGACATGAATGAAGAAGTGTCTTATAACATGTTTATTTTTTTGTACATTTAAAATAGAACAATTTTTTGAAAATAAAAAATAGAGAATTTTTAATAAATAGTTCATATTTTGTCCGTCCTGTGTATTTTGTTTTGTGTTTGCTCTTGCGGTCGAAACGTGAATTCAGTCTGTTTTTGTTATGTATAAAATTATACTGCATTATTTTTTGTTTTCAAAAGTGGTAAATTTCAATAGTAACGCTATGATTACTGGTCACTATGACCAGTTTATATCTTTTGTCTTGACCGTATTGAAACAATACAGTCGTAAGGACTGTGTAATTAGAAGTGGCCACCATCGATATAATTAATTCATTGCAAACTTTCTCACAATTCAATTTTTGCATACGAATAATAATAATAATAATAATAATAATTCTTTATTTCGCTAATAATGTCTATATCTGCAGTGTTGTTTCGTGTATAAATTGGACAGTGTTTTTTATTTTTTGTTTTGTACCATAAAGTTTAACATTCATTGGTGTATCAGTAGGCTAGTATCTGCACCTTAATGTGTCATAGTTTGCACATTCTTGAAGGATATGTTCTGAAGTTTGGTTGGCTTGCCCACAAATACACTTTGCTGTTGTTACAATTTTAAATTTTGTATACATATGGATGTTTAGTCTATTGTGTCCAGTTCTGAGTCGAAATATGATGACCTGTTCTTGTCTGTTAAGTAGATGGTAGTCGTCACGTGGAGGCAAGTTAGGCTTTAGTTGTGCCTTTATCGGGGATTTCTTTTGGTGATTGTTGATTGGTAATAATAATAATAATAATAATAATAATAATAATAATAATAATAATAATAATAAAGACACATAACCCGTTAGGTCCGCAGGTGTGCCACACTGGAGACATCAACACAAAAAGCCAGACAAACACTTCTGTCCTCAGTCATTCGGATGAGTGTAGAAAAATCATGCTCAGACGATTCCTTGATGTTGTTAATAATTTGCTTTGTCTTCCTCTTCTCCTTCCACCCTCAACTGTTTCTTGCAAAATAGTTTTAGAATGTGAGTCTTGTTTCGTTACATATCCAAACTAAAAATGTTTTCGCCTATTCATCACTGTCAAAAATGGCTATTGATAACCTTGCAAGTGTGCTTATTTGCTGCCGGACACATATATTTGTTGTGTGTGCCTGCATACACAAAATAGTGAAGCATGCCTTCTACATACACATGCCCCCCTCTTTCAGCGTGATTCTTTTACCGAAAGCATTGCATGCCGGTGAAATTGGAATCTTCTGAGTATGAAAAAACCCCGTTGGGAAATCCTCAATTTTACAAAAGAAACGAGATTCATCGCTGGTAATGCCTGGAGATCATAGAAAACAGACATTAATTCCGGTATCCTCACAAACAAGCATGTCTATATCGGAGTCTGAAACGCACTACATAATTCATCGTGCTGAACTGTCATGTAACATCTATCGTGTAACATGAAGACTCATGAGTCCGTTTGTTGTAACCCCTGTCGTATAACTTGAAGACCCATGAGTTCATGCAATTTGGTCAAACTAAAGTTAGAAGTACATAGGCCTACACAAGAAATGGTTAGTATTAGGTCTTCGCAAGAAACAAGACATGGACCATCGAGGACCATAATAAAATTCATGACCACAGAAACAACCATAGTGTTATAATTAGGAAATATATAAACATAAATAACACTTTTTCATATTCCATGTGACCTACATATAATACAGAATCTCGGTTAGAACACTGTTTAATGTGTTAGAGAAGGGGTCGGAAACCTATGGCACGCGTGCCACACTTGGCATGCCAAGCAATTTCAAATGGCACATAGACTCTTCACGTTTCCTGTATAAAGTTGATTATAAATCTCATGAAAGCAGTGCTAAATCCACAGAGTAGTCGCATAAAGCCTGAACATTCAGAAAATTGTGTCAAATTCAAAGTGTATGTTGTCGATATGGAGCAACTGGCCAAGACCATGCAAGGGCAAGTCTCCCATTAATAATAAAAAAGTTTTTTTTAAATCTTTCAAGAAACTCTATTTCTTTTAATGTTGTTTACAACTTTACATATTATTGAATATTACTATATATTAATTAATTAAAATATAAAAATAAAATATATGGTAAAATAAGAATATTGACCTCGACTTGTATAAAAAGATATGTGATGTTGGCACTCTGAATAATTTGGAACTTTAAGTTGGCACACAGTTAACAAAAGGTTGCCGACCCCTGTGTTAGCGCATATTTAGACACGTGAATGTTTTGGCAAATGATTAAAAAAAACAACCAGTTAGTTGCTTAATAAAACTGCTCAACACGGAGCTCAACGTTCCATTAAAATTTTAATAAATAAATTGTATTCTAGTGAAGAGAGTTAACAATCACTTTGTCATTACAAAGTTAATTAATATTTTATTAATGATGAGGAACATGATAATGATTATGCTATGATAATGTGTACTCATAATTATTGGAACTTGATCAGGTAAAATACAATCCAGTTATCAATACTTTGTTCTGAAAAAAAAATTACGTAAGTTGTTTTCATAATGAAAGTGGTCATTTTATTGTCATGATAAGACAAATCAATAATTATCTCATTGTTAAAAATGTAGGTACAATACAAGAATCAGTGGACAGATTTTTATGGCACAAATAGCTAACATAATTAAACGGAACGAAATTCCGATAAAGACCCATATACCGACGCATCCAATTTTCGACACGTTGCGCAAGGAGAGCCCCTGACCACTCGATATGCGTGCTGCACACTGAGTGGGAGGTGGATGGCCATTTCATTGCGAGCAAATCGCTAGATCAGTATTTTAAGTTACGACTTTTTAAGTTTCCGAGATAGTGCAATAGCAAATAAAATTTAAAAGTTGGCATGTTGTCACGTGATTTGTCCACTGATTCTTGTATTGTACCAAAAGTACAATTATTGTATCACGCTACAGCAAACGCAGCAATAATGTTGCGAGGTTGGGAGAATTAACATTTACAATGTTACACTCACATAAATTTATAATTACATTATCATTGTTATATAAATTAACACTTACATTGTCATAGGTATATAAACTAACAATTGCATTGGCAGTTACATTAAATAACATGATGTCGTCATTATTACATAAATTAACAGTTACATTATCACAATAAATTAACATTAATATATGGTAATATATTCATAAAGTAACAAATATATTAATATATACATACATATTGTTCCGATATCATCAATGGGGTGATGACCATTCCAATTACAAACGATCTCCAATTAGTGCAATACTATGAACGTAACTCTAGTTTCTACAAATGTTAGTTTATATATAAATACATATATATATAATGTTAGTAATATATATATATATATATATATATATATATATATATATATATATATATATATATATATATATATATATATATATATAATGTTAGTAATATTTGTCAAATATTGTTAAAGGCAACGGGCCTGTGGAGACCTTCAAATGTACAAAGATATATGTAAATCTTCAATGAATGAGTTCTCAATCGACATTAACATTAAAAAATTTGTAAGCTCTGGCCGAGGATCGCAGTTCCTGAAAACAAATTCTACCCTTCGCCGAAGACATAGGTGTCAGGCCATTGGCGGAAATAAAACTGGACACAAAGCATTTCCATTCTCTGGGCTACATCCTGCTGGAAGTCAAGTAGGACCATGGTCCTGCTACAAGGGAGTTCCAGCGGGAGTTACACTGAACGCTGAAGAAGAAGAAATTCTACCCAAGCAGCAGAATAGTGTAGAAGACAAAATAGTTTTAGTAACAGATAGAGGGGTAACAGATAGAGGGGTAACAGATAGAGTGGTAACAGATAGAGAGGGTAACAGATAGAGGGGGTAACAGATAGAGGGGGTAACAGATAGAGGGGGTAACAGATAGAGGGGTAACAGATAGAGGGGTAACAGATAGAGGGGTAACAGATAGAGGGGTAACAGAGGAAGACATAAACTAAAATGTTCTGCAGTTGTGAAATGATAAAATACATGTAGTATCTTTCGATTAAGTTTTTCTATTTATACGTAACTATAAAACAATTAAAGAGTAAGAATGGGTCTAATTATTTGGCTGTTTTAGCGGTTGTCTGAGATGGAAGGTTAATTTACTGTTGGCAAAAATGTGGCAAAATCGTGAGGAGTATTGCTTTCAACAGTGCAGATTTGATATTTTAAATCCTATATAGTAATGTGGCAACATATGGATGCAAGACTTGAACTTTAAACAAAACAATATCCAGAAGAATAAATTCATTTGAAATGAGGTGCTACAGAAAGATTCTACAAATATCATAGACAGAGAACAGAAAGAACATTGAAATTCTGAATTACTGAAACTAAACGGAGGGTGACTTCTAAATACCATCATAAGAAGGAAGCTACAGTATTTTTGACACTTAAAGCGACATGATGTTATCGAAAGACTGGTTCTAGAGGGAAGAGTGCCAGAAAATATAAGAAAGGGAAAATCAAGAAGACGATGGACCAGCGACATAGAAGAATGTATGAGTTTGTCTGGCCAATGCAGGTTAGCTTGCACTAAACTGAAAGGTGTTCAGAGTATCCACGATGAAGACAAAGTTATGGAAACAATATGTCACTTGATATATGATATAATATAATAATGTGTTAATTGGTAGCTAGTTATCTGTGTGTTAGATTATTTCTCCCACACATTTGAGCTTCTGTGTTTGATCATTTCTCCCACACATTTGAGTTTCTGTGTTTGATTATTTCTCCCACACATTTGAGTATTTTAAAATTATTTCTCCCACACATTTGAGTTTCTGTGTTTGATTATTTCTCCCACACATTTGAGTTTCTGTGTTTGATTATTTCTCCCACACATTTGAGTTTCTGTGTTTGATAATTTCTCCCAAACATTTGAGTCTCTGTGTTTGATAATTTCTCCCACACATTTGAGTCTCTGTGTTTGATTAATTCTCCCACACATTTGACTCTTTGTGTTTAATTATTTCCTACACATATTTGAGTCTCTGTGTTTGATACTTTCTCCCACACATTTGAGTCTCTGTGTTTGATACTTTCTCCCTCACATTTGAGTCTCTGTGTTTGATAATTTCTCCCACACATTTGAGTCTCTGTGTTTGATACTTTCTCCCACACATTTGAGTCTCTGTGTTTGATTGTTTCTCCCACACATTTGAGTCTCTGTGTTTGATTGTTTCTCCCACACATTTGCGTTTCTGTGTTTGATTATTTCTCCCATACATTTGACTCTCTGTGTTTGATTATTTCTCCCACACATTTGAGTCTCTGTGTTTGAATTCTAGCTTCAATAATCCTGTAAAGAAATGGAAGCATAAATTTTCAGTGTTAATGAACAACCAAACACACTAAAGATGTGAGGGCTGGTGCAACTCAGAATAATGAGAAGGAGGGGGCAGAGATACGTAAGGAGTTTTGTAGCAAAATACAAATACACGAAAACATCAACAGAAAAGCTACGTTATGATTACAAATTATCTGCCGAAGACGGATATGTCAGGCCCTTGGCGCATATAAAACTGTGACACAACGAATTTCCATTTTCTAGACTATATCCTAATGGATACTTAGTAGGGCCACTCTCGAGCTACAACAGATCCAGCGGAAGTTTGAGGATGAACGCTGAAGAAGAAGAAGAAGATTAAAAAGTCTTCATCAGCACAAAAGCAAAGAACACAAAATTAATATTACAAATATAGAATTATAATGTAAGGGAGGATGATAAATGAGATAAGATGAAAGAAATAAAACAAGAGAAAAAATACAACTAGGCAAGAACAGAAAAAAGAGTAAAAGGAAAAGCAACAGAGCATATATAATAAAAGAAGATACATCTAAGCCATATCAAAGAAAAAATAATCTGAAATCCGGCGTAGTCGAACAGAATGTGGTTTGAAGAAAATGTTAAATGTAATAGTAGAATGACGGTCGTGAACAACATTCACATTAATTAACAGAGGGTATTGCATGAAGGGGAGATAAGTGAAGGAGGAAAAAATCTAACCTGGTTACTTCTCTTGTTTTCAAGTTTCCATCTTGATGACGTGCATGGCATGTCCAAAAATAAACAGTCTAGCATGTGAATATATTTCTTGGAGTGCGTGTGTTTGGTGGATAAAATACATTTGATGTATTTTATAGCTTTTGGTATGACGAAAAAACTGAGTATTATGCGCGCTTGGACATGGGTGGGGAGGGGGTGTAGAGTTTGGTGTGTTTAAATCCCCCCCCCCCAACACACTCTATCAGGAAATCTAAACATGACTTTTAGTACTATAGAATTTATCAAAAGGTGGATGAATACACCACCCCACCACCCCCCCAACCAGCTTCAACGATTTTACATATAAATGGCGTTAAATTTCTCATGAAAAAGTGAGAACTACATACGAATATTGGTGAATGCCGGGGGGGGGGGTGGGGGGAGTAACCTCGGTAGTGAAGACGTATCTACGGCCCTGTTCTATACTTCTCACAACACAATTGGTGGTTATCTTGTATCTATGTGTTTTTTACACGTTCCTTAATGATGTGTTGCAAAGTTCCCTCAATGCTTGTGTTGCAATGTTCCCTCAATTCGTGTGTTGCAATGTTGCCTCAATGATTGTGTTGCAATATTCCCTCAATGCTTGTGTTACAATGTTCCCTCAATGCTTATGTTATAATATTCCCTCAATGCTTCTGTTGCAATGTTTCTCCAATGCTTGTGTTGCAGTGTTACCTCAATGCTTGTGTTGCAATGTTCCCTCATTGTTTGTGTTGCAATGTTCCCCCAATGCTTGTGTTGCAGTGTTACCTCAATGCTTGTGTTGCAATGTTCCCTCATTGTTTGTGTTGCAATGTTCCCCCAATGCTTGTGTTGCAGTGTTACCTCAATGCTTGTGTTGCAATGTTCCCTCAATGCTTGTGTTGCAATGTTCCATCAATGTTTGTGTTGCAATGTCCCCCCCAATGCTTGTGTTGCAATGTTCCATCAATGTTTGTGTTGCAATGTTCCCCCAATGCTTGTGTTGCAATGTTCCCCCAATGCTTGTGTTGCAATGTTCCCTCAATGCTTGTGTTGCAATGTTCCCTCAATGCTTGTGTTGCAATGTTCCATCAATGTTTGTGTTGCAATGCCCCCCCCAATGCTTGTGTTGCAATGTTCCCCCAATGCTTGTGTTGCAATGTTCCATCAATGTTTGTGTTGCAATGTTCCCCCAATGCTTGTGTTGCAATGTTCCCCCAATGCTTGTGTTGCAATGTTCCCTCAATGCTTGTGTTGCAATGTTCCCTCAATGCTTGTGTTGCAATGTTCCCTCAATGCTTGTGTTGCAATTTTTCCATATTTATATCTATTTAACAGTGCACATTGATATAATATACTTGCACCGTATACTGAAAACTTAGTAACTTGTATTTCCATATTTCCATAATCTCGTAACCAGTCAGGGTCTTAGGGGCACCACATTGGATGCTTCAACACGCAGAGTCCTCCAGAAATTTCATTCAGTAATGAGGGTGAGAGGAAAAATCTGGCCTTTTCTATGATTGGGTGCAACTTATATTGGTTGTAAAGGGAAATCAGCCATTCAAGTGGCAACCACTATCATCCAAGTGGCAAACGTTGTCATCAAAGTGGCAACCGTTGTCATCAAACTGGCAACCGTTGTCATCAAAGTGACAGCAGCTGTCTAGAAAAGACATAAAACACCAAAAATTCCTAATGATCAAATCAATAACAACCCATACAAATTTATGGTCATTACATTTTTAACAATTATATTGAAAATTAACACACAAAAAAAAACATGTCAAAGAGTTCAAGTAGTTAGGAAGCATCATCAGAGAAAACGAACGACTCAATAGAGATATAGAAATAAGATGTCAAAAGACAAATGCTGTGACATACCAGCTGTCACAATTGCTATTTCACCCCAAAAATCAACATGGAAGTAAAGAAACAAATGATTAAGATCATCTTTATACAACCACTATGCTACCATGTCAGACTTGGCAACTGATATCTACACATAAGAGAAAGATCGAAACTTGCGAAATAAAATATCTAGGGAAGACTATTGGAGACAGCAGACTCGACAAACTGTGCAGTGAGAACATCAGAAAGATAATATGTATAACATCATGCATCGAATATATAGAGAAACAACAGATAAAATGGTTTGGACATCTTATGAGAATGAACGATCAACTTCCCATCAGAGCTTATAACAAAATGGTATCAGGATACAGAGCCAAGGGCAGACCTAAGAAAAGATGGACAGACAACATCAAGACCATCCTGAATAAACATGACTACACCTCTACCAGAACAACACATATGGCGCTGGAACCAGACTACATTTCCTTCACAAACCCCTACGCTCAACGGCAAGTGTGGAAGCTATGGCAACACCACATGGAGATAGACAATTATATATATACTGAAAACATTGCTTAAGCTATCTATAGTCACATTCAAATATTTCTTCAGAGGAGGGGAAATTCTTTACCAAGACTGTCATTACTTTCTTCTGATACCATTGACATATGTGTCCAGGTGCAAGTATTATTTCGTGTGTTTATTTTGCCCTCGACTGTAAATATTTGTGTTTTATGTATGAATGACAAATTTAAACGAAAATTGTTAGCGAAATCGTGTAGCTCTTCTACATTTTATCTGCGGTATCTTATTTTGGGAGGAATGGGAGATTTGGCAGTAATTAAGGGGGGGGGGGGGTTGTCTCTGAATTCTTGACAATAGTTGACAAGATGGGTGAAAGAGTAAAAAATTGGTAAAAAAATTGTTGCCAAGATGGGTGACGGAGGCATAAATTGTTGACAAGATGGGTGAAGGAGTCAGAAAGTGGCAAAATATGATTGGTGCCATTTATAGACGACTGCTTAGGAACTAACATCACAGCACTGTGACATTCCCTTGAATGCTCAACTCTCCGCTCTATCAACCATCTAAGGGTGTATAAACTCGGTATATATATATATATATATATATATATATATATATATATATATATATATATATATATATATATATATATATATATATAACGTGTTTATTCAGCAGAAATGTCAGACAAACGGGATTTGCGTGGCTTCCTCTAGCGTACACATGATTACAAATTTCTTATATTATTCTTTATAAAGTGACATTGTAACAGTCATCAAGTATTTGATGTCCCTTCGTATCATCAGCTATGTCATTTGTCTTCGTATCATCGTGACTTTCCTGACTGCATAAAAGTTTTTCTAAAGAAAATAAATGCATTTATCAAAAACTATATATCTACGTGTATATCTGTATCATGCAAGAAACTGCCATCCTGACAGTACTACACAGCTTTACAAGCAACTGCCATCCTGACAGTACTACACATCTTTACAAGCAACTGCCATCCTGACAGTACTACACATCTTTACAAGCAACTGTCAGCCTGACAGTACCACACATCTTTACAAGCAACTGTCAGCCTGACAGTACTACATATCTTTACAATCAACTGCGATCCTACCCAACTGTATACTCTGCCGCAGATAATATATCTGAACAGTAAGTCTTGCAAACAGAAAATCTTCTGTATTGCAAACGTCGGATTATCCGGAATATTAAAATGGACACAAAAGATACTAATCGCCAGTACAAGATGTACCAACAGAATTCAAACACGCATTTTTACGTCATATTTTCGAATATTGCCGTGATTTTCGTTGGTCACTATTTATATAATTTGTGTCACCTACAAATACCGATCAATGAAATTCACGAAAATAGTTGAAAACGTGACGTTAAATCGTTTGTTATGATTCCGTTGGCAGGTCTTATGTACCGGTCAGGGGAGAAACATCATTAAATTGAGATAATAAAACAAATCCGACATTGATGGGCATAATATTGATAAAAACAGCAAACATGAGGTAATAAGTTTTTACATTTCACAAAGCAAAATGATTAACACAAAAATGTAGTTCACAACTCACAAAATAGACTGTAACGACATTTCGACCAAAGATCTTCATCATGAAAATAACACGAGACTAACTGATGAGACGACTAAAAGTAATACAAATAGTATAGACAGTGCGAGATTAAAATTAAGTTCTGCCAGTGCATTGAAAGGACACAACAGGGAGCACAGAATACTAACATCCTAATCTGCTATATATATATATATATATATATATATATATATATCACACAAGTCGTATACCTATATAACACTTATATACAGAAGTATATATACATTAATTCCACGCCCGTAGACACGAAGTGGGGAAAGGGGTTGTAGGATTTTAAAACTCTTAAAAAATAGAATATACTATTTAGCACTACTCGACATGTGAAAATGATGGTGACCCTTAATCCCTCTCCCATTACCAACTGAAAATATAGTGGCTTAATTCTTTTATTTTCCACGAAAAATCACAAAAACACCAAGTTTATAGTTTTCTTATAAACCACCGACCACAGGCAAAGTCGTACCCATTAGATTGACATATTACATGAACTTCACTGTAACTATAGACTGAAAAGTATATGTGAAAGATTTGTTTACAAATAAGACTACACACAAAATACCTCAAACTGTCCTAATAATTTTTTTTCATTGACAGAATGCTAAAACTACACCTGTTTGGACATATAAAGAAACACGACTTTTTAGAAAGACAAATAATGGAGGGCAGAGCACCGGGCCGATGGAGGAAAGACAGACCAAGAAGACGATGGACTGACGACATTAACAATAAAATGAATACGCCGTTAGAAAATGCAAGTTCATGGTCCAAGACAGAGAAACGTTCAGGGAGTTCATTGGGAAGGAAACGTTCTAGAGAGAATACGTCACATGATAAATTGATAAAGCTTCTTGCATCCCATGTCTTTAATCCTCGTCTCTCTATCGTAGACCTAGAGGCCGACCTCGAAAACAATGGACCACCGAAATAAAAGAGGCGAAAAATTCCACAATATGCTCAGCACATACAAGGGCCATCTCCAGAGAACTCTTGTACCACTGACGCTGAAAGGCATTAAAGGTTTAGCGAATAGATAGAGAGTAGACAGATAAATTGATAGATGGAGCTAAATTGTTACACCCTCCAAGTAGTGTTTTCTAGCGCGGGAACGTGCATTTTCTTTAGAGACCTTACCAGCAGAAGAAAATGATTTGATGCCAGGATTGGGCTACGGGTGCTATCTTGCCAATCCCATTTTATAAAAGATATGTCAGGAATATCAGTTTGGTTACGTAAAGGTAGGCCTCATAGCAGCATCCTGCCACCGGGGATGAAGATAACTCTTCATGTACTAAGCCGCAAAAATTATTAATTTTTGGAGGTCAGTTCCCTTCCTTGCTGTGTTACCTTCCGCAACCATGCGTCAGGTATCCATTTACGGCGTGGAGGTTGAGGGCATCAGTTGGAGGGCATATTATAAACAACATACGATACGACGATGATACAGTTTTCATAGCAGAAAATAAAACACAGTTACAAGAACTGATGAATATTATTGCAAAAGAAAGTCAAAACAAAGGGCTTAGTTTGAATAGCAGAAAAGCTGAAGTAATCGTACTATCAAAGAATATATTTCCCCCAACATGCAACATCAACGTAGATGGGACAAGTCTGAAGCAAGCCAACATATTCAAATATTTAGGTGTATTAATAACATCAGATGAAAGATGTATTAAAGAAGTCAATGTAAAATTGCCCAGGCTAAGGCATCCTTTCACAAGATGAAGGCCATCCAATGTAATATATGTTTGTAGGTTGAGGTGAGAGAGTTCCAGGCTAAGGCATCATTTCACAAGATGAAGACCATCCAATGTAATATATCTTTGTAGGTTGAGGTGAGAGAGTTCTTAGAAGTTGTATAGAACCAACTCTGATGTATGGAAACTAATATAGGACACTCGGGAAAGTGGTGACAGATTATATAAAGACAACAGAGATGTCATTTAATAGAAGAATGTTGATAGATGGACATGGACATAAAATAAAGCGTAATAAAGAAGTTAATTCACAAAGAGGGTCTGTTTACCCGCATCAGAAATTTTGAACACATTGTAACAACAGGCAAGTCAAAGAGCAAGAGTGGTAAGGGGAAGATCAAGAAAGAAGACGCATGATAACTTAGTATTGTGACATTGATAACTTAGTATTGTGACATTGATAACTTAGTATTGTGACATTGATAACTTAGTATTGTGACATTGATAACTTAGTATTGTGACATTGATAACTTAGTATTGTTACATTGATAACTTAGTATTGTGACATTGATAACTTAGTATTGTGACATTGATAACTTAGTATTGTGACATTGATAACTTAGTATTGTGACATTGATAACTTAGTATTGCGACATTGAAGAACGTCGTTATCAGAAATGAGTGTTAGCACAGGAAATAGAAGGCTGTGGAAAGACATGATAACCAACGCCACAAGGCATGGATCATAAGAAGATATTTTCTACAGACCTCATGATAATAGTATTAAATGAATAAGGACTGTTAATTGTAAAATTCGGATTTACTCGGGGAAGATCGATACGCATATTGCCTATCATATGTTGAATGCTGATGACCTGACAACTAATATCTATATCTGATGTCGTTAAAAAGGAATACAAAAATACAACTGGCCTTTCATCAACATTTTGTATAAAATTCTGAACATTTTACATTTTATATCGTATTACACAAATCATAACTACGTAAATATCTTACAAATGTTATTGTAAACACCAATAAATAACAATTATCACAATACTATTAACAACAGTGATTACATCACTAACAATGAATGATGTTATCATTAATGTGTTTTTATTACAGCAGTAACAATAATAGCATTTAGCGTCACTAAACACTATGGCATCTAACAGAACACAGTTTGCAAGATGGCTATTTACTGATGATATGATGGTGCAGTTATCAACATTCTGGGGAGCTGGTGATGGGTGTATGCGTGAGAATGGATAAATTAAAGTGTTACAAATAGTGAAAACCACATAAAGATAGAGAAAAATACTATTTGTAATACTTTGATTGATATATCTCCATTGATCTCTATTTCTGACTGAAAGAAGACTGCCTCACAGGGACACATGCTATTCTAGACAGAAGATTGCCTCTCCGAGGCACAGACATTACACTTCGATTCAGAGATCATTTGGTTGGTTAAATAAATGTAATTTACTTAACTATTCTCTCATTGTGATATACGCTCCTTTCAGCCGGGGGCATCAGTGAAATTTGGATATATCTGAGTTTTCAGCCATAAAAATAGTGGTGGTCGCGGTTGGGATAATCCAGCCACCGAGAACTTCGAGTTACATAGATGATGGCGGAGATGATTTTATGAATATGTATTCTTATTTCTTAATTTCTTAATCCTAATATTTTAATGGGAGCTGTGGTGGTGTCATATCATAGGGCTCTCATTGTAAAGGGGATTGTGACGTCATGTCATAGGGCTGTCATTGTAAAGGGGATTGTGGCGTCATGTCATAGGGCTGTCATTGTAAAGGGGATTGTGACGTCATGTCATAGGGCTGTTATTGTAAAGGGGATTGTGACGTCATGTCATAGGGCTGTTATTGTAAAGGGGATTGTGACGTCATGTCATAGGGCTGTTATTGTAAAGGGGGCTGGTGATGTCATGTCATAGTGCTGTTATTGTAAAGGGGGCTGGTGATGTCATGTCATAGTGCTGTTATCGTAAAGGGAGCTGGTAATGTCATGTCATAGTGCTGTTATCGTAAAGGGGGCTGGTAATGTCATGTCATAGTGCTGTTATCGTAAAGGGGGCTGGTGATGTCATGCCATAGTGCTGTTATCGTAAAGGGGGCTGGTGATGTCATGTCATAGTGCTGTTATCGTAAAGGGAGCTGGTAATGTCATGTCATAGTGCTGTTATTGTAAAGGGGGCTGGTGATGTCATGCCATAGTGCTGTTATCGTAAAGGGGGCTGGTGATGTCATGTCATAGTGCTGTTATCGTAAAGGGGGCTGGTGATGTCATGTCATAGTGCTGTTATCGTAAAGGGAGCTGGTAATGTCATGTCATAGTGCTGTTATCGTAAAGGGGGCTGGTGATGTCATGTCATAGTGCTGTTATCGTAAAGGGAGCTGGTAATGTCATGTCATAGTGCTGTTATCGTAAAGGGAGCTGGTAATGTCATGTCATAGTGCTGTTATTGTAAAGGGGGCTGGTGATGTCATGTCATAGTGCTGTTATTGTAAAGGGGGCTGGTGATGTCATGTCATAGTGCTGTTATCGTAAAGGGAGCTGGTAATGTCATGTCATAGTGCTGTTATCGTAAAGGGAGCTGGTAATGTCATGTCATAGTGCTGTTATCGTAAAGGGAGCTGGTAATGTCATGTCATAGTGCTGTTATCGTAAAGGGGGCTGGTGATGTCATGTCATAGTGCTGTTATCGTAAAGGGAGCTGGTAATGTCATGTCATAGTGCTGTTATCGTAAAGGGAGCTGGTAATGTCATGTCATAGTGCTGTTATTGTAAAGGGGGCTGGTGATGTCATGTCATAGTGCTGTTATTGTAAAGGGGGCTGGTAATGTCATGTCATAGTGCTGTTATTGTAAAGGGGGCTGGTGATGTCATGTCATAGTGCTGTTATCGTAAAGGGAGCTGGTAATGTCATGTCATAGTGCTGTTATCGTAAAGGGAGCTGGTAATGTCATGTCATAGTGCTGTTATTGTAAAGGGGGCTGGTGATGTCATGTCATAGTGCTGTTATCGTAAAGGGAAGCTGGTGATGTCCTTCTACATGCTTTTATATTCTCCTGAGTGTTAATTATGATTTTATATTTTCCTAAGGTGATCTTAACACTCGCGTTGTTATAAATGATGTTATATTTTCCTATATATGTAGATATGAACCCTCTCAAATGTTATTTTTCTAAGGAGATGTAAACCCTCTTATATGTTATATTTTCCAAAGGAGATATGAACCCTCTCAACTCCATCCCCGTATGTATTGATGTACCCTTGAAAGATGGAGTCTCCTGCTCAGAAGCGAACAACGTGAAAACTTTCACCATTTTGGGCGAGTAATGTCCCTAGACTTCTGTCCCAGCCAGAAGACGGCCTCTATGAGGTCAAATTTTCAACACACAAACATCGACATTGCGTTAAAATTGTCCAAAAATAATAAATTGATATTTGCTTATTCGTAATAACAAAATAATCGATTAAGTATGTCAGTTCAGCTAATGGCAAATATTAGATCTCCAACAGACTAAACTCGTTTCAAAAATGAATATGCTATAGCCACAAAATGAACCTTGACAACATTTTGAAGTGCTAGAGACAATAATATAGCACTCACTTTATTCTCTTTACTTGAACTGTCAACAAATGTACAAAACATGAGCTAGCTTAGGGAACAGCAATGGAAGCTACCGACACTTGATCGCATTCCGCTCGAGATTTCAATGAGTGCCACTGAGCTACTGGAGACCTCTGAGACTGAATCATACGATCCCAGTGTTGGGATTCTTGTGGGCCTGTATGATGATGTCCAATGACTATTCGACCAACGAAGTCATCTTTTGATTTCGAGTTGTGGTCCCAAACAGTAACAACGATACTGGCTCCTAGTAGCTACAAATACAACAACGAACATTTGTATTATTTACTTAGGGAGAG
The DNA here is from genome assembly GCA_034231615.1 of Meghimatium bilineatum. NCBI lineage: Eukaryota > Metazoa > Mollusca > Gastropoda > Stylommatophora > Philomycidae > Meghimatium > Meghimatium bilineatum. The sequence goes on from CM067320.1 coordinate 74,897,903, forward strand.
AGAGACAGAGTGATAGTGATAGAAAGAGAGAAAACAACAGAACGAGAGATGTAGAGAGATAACGAGTGTTAAGAGAGAAAGAGGGTGTGATAGAAAGAGAAATATAGAGAAAAGAGTGAAAGAAATAGAAAGAGAAAAACACAGATAAACTACCTATTTATGTAAAAATAATGCATAAAACACAAGGTCCATTAGCTTTACAATGAACGCAAAGACTATCAGACTTTTGGGTTGAAGTATGGAAAAATACAAATAAAAGTGTACAAGACGCCAGTTTCTATCTATCTATCTATCTATCTATATATCTATCTATCTATCTATTCGCTGAAACCTTTTGTTGCCTTTCGGCGTCAGGGGTAGAAGAGTTTTCTGGAGACGGCCTTCTTGTGAGCTGCGTATATTGTGGAATTTGTCGCCTCTTTTATTTCAGTGGTCCATCATTTTCGTGGTCGGCCTCTAGGTCTGCCTTCGCTGTATCCGTGTAGCATAACTTGCTGTGATATGATGTCTGATGGTAGTCTGCTGATGCGTGCAAATAATGTGATCTGTTGTCTCTTGGTGTATTCTAAGATTGGGGTGGTGCCGGTTTTTTGTCTGATGTCCTCATTGCTCACCCTGTCTCTTAACGCTATTCTAAGATTCTGCGTAAGCTTGCCATTTCATCTGTCACAAGTTTACGCTTGTCTTACGCTGTCGTTGTCCATGTTTGGCATTGGTAGCACAGCGTTGGCATAATAATCGTTTTGAATAGTGTTATTTTGGTGTTTATATCTGCGTATTTGTTTCTGAAGATTGGTGTCATTTGCCCTAGGGTTTGGTATGCTTTACTACATCTATTGTTTATTTCTTTGCTGCTCTTGCCGTCTGTTGACGACAGTTTGAGCATTGAATACTCTTCATCTGGTGAGATGGTTGAGATCAATAGAGAACCTGAGAGACATGAGCAGGCAACTTCAACAACAGTTGATGGTAAATACTGTAAATAAGGAAACATGTATTACTTTAAAACCTAAAGCTCACAATAATAAAAAGATAATAGAAACAATAATAATAACAAGAATACAATCGATTGAATAGTAGATTTCTGTCACACATTAGCCTATACTATTTCCTTGCTAAAGTTACTTATAATATATAATTATCATCATCATCAAGTGCTGTCTGCGCAAAGAAGGTTGACAGATCTCCAAGATCCCCTGTCTCTTGTCTTGGTGGTGCACTCTGCTAGACTGTACCCTGTTCATCTTGTGACGTTATTCTCCCACTTGTATCTCTGCTTAACTCTTGCTCGCTTCCCTTTGATTTTACCTTCAAGTAAGGTCTTCAATAAAGTGTCATGCCTTTTAATGTGTCCGAAATATTTTATTTGCCTGATCTTTATTTCTCTTAGTAATTCTTTCATCATATTAAGTGTTTTAGCACCTCTTTATTTGTTTTCTTCTCTTTCCATGATGTTCTCCCTATTCTTCTATATACCCACATCTCAAAAACATCAATTCTGTCATCTAACTGTTTATTTAGTGTCCATGTTTCTGATTCATACATTAATATAGAATAGATGTAGCATTTTATAATTCTCATTTTTAACTTGTTTGTAATTTGTTTAGATGTTACTATTTTCTTCATGTCATTGAATGTACTTTTAGCCATTCCTATTCTCCTTTTAACTTCTGTTTCACATCTGCCATCATTTGTGACTGTGTCCAAGATATTGATAATGTTTTACTTGTTGTAGTTTCTCTCCGTGTATGCTTATGTTTAGCTCTTGTTCTTCTGTGTTTTTGCTGATTATAGTGGTTTTTGTTGTTGTTTTTTTTCTAAATTTATATCGTCCATATTCATTACTTGACTTTTTTATTTTTTTTATTAGTATTTGTAGTTCATGTCCACTTTCTGCTAAAAGAACAGCGTCATCTGCATATCTCAGGTTGTTTATTATATTTCCATTGATCTTGAGTCCTGGCACTCCTTCTATATTTAAAAAAAATATTCTCTGTGTAGATATTAAATAGGCTTGGTGATAAAAATACATCCTTGTCTTACCCCTCTTCTTATTTATATATATGGTGAGTAGCTGTTTTCACATCTTATTGATGCCGTCTGTTCCAAATATATATAATTATATTTACTTACAAGTAGAAGAAGAACGACGGGCACATGATGATATTTAGAGAAGACTAAGCAGAAGATAAAGTATTGAAAACCGCTAAGAGTTGAAGTAGTGGGGTTGTGAAAATACTTTTTCAGAACACCAAGGAAGCAAGAGCTTCATTGCTCGCAATTTCATATATATCTATGTTCATTGATTGTCAAATACGGTGCATATGACAGAGCTCTCCAGTTTGAGCAATGTGATGCTACTGTGTGTAACTCGTGTATGTTGTTGAGACACATAATCCCCTCGTTGTTGGTTGCTCTGCGAAGAGTTTCTCTTGATCTTCCTATTTTTCTTTTGCCCTCTAGTACCCATATTACTGCTTGTAATATGTTTTCATATTTGAAAGTCTGTTTTCATTCATTATAAGAACATGCTCGATGTAAACCTATTGTTTTCTTCATAATGTTGTAGAAACATAATTGGTAATTTCTATAGGTCAAAACAAACAAACAAACAAACAAACAAACCTGTTGATGTGTTAAGTTGAAACAGACAGACTCGTTAAACACCGGATCGATTGTGTTCCTTTTACACGATGTCTTCTTAGTTTTGATTGGTTTCTCCAAATGTACAAGAGTCACACGAACAAATGGATCTGAAAAAAGCATTGTATATCATGATATACAGAACTAGATTTAAAAAAATGCATTGTATATCATGATACGCAGAACTAGATAAAAAATGCATTGTATATTATAATATTTTTAAAAAAGTCAGTGCATATCATGATATACAGAAATGAAAATAAAGTCAACAAATATCCAGGGCCGTATATACTTTTTGGGGGTTTACGTAAAGGAAAAATAGTTCATTCATTCGTCAGTTTTTGTATGTAACTTACACTTTTTGATGAAAAATTAGATGACCTTTTTGTGAATAATTGTTACGAGAGGGGTTGTAGCCTCCTTTTGGCTAAGTTTCTACAACTAATCGCCATGTGCATTTGTTGGGGTGGGTGTAATCGAACAATTCAAACCCCCCTTATCTACGGCCAGGTCCATATAAAAGGGAGGAGTTTAGAGTTTTTAAATCCCCCCCCCCCCCTTAGCAATTTTTAACATACCTTTTAGTGCTAGAAACTTAACGAAAAGATCTATCCAGCAGCAATTATTCACAAATAAGTTTTCAAAACTAAGTAAAACTTTCACCTTAAGGTAATCATATCTACGCCCCAGACAAAGGGCTTGCATATATCAATATATAGCCTATTGATATAGTCCTACGTTTCTAGTCATAAGTTCATAATCAAAAGTTCCTAATCCAATTTCATAGTCCCAAGTTTCTAGTCCTAATTTTCTAGTCCTAATTTCCTAGTCCTAATTTCCTAGTCCTAATTTCCTAGTCCTAATTTCCTAGTCATAAGTTCCTAGTCCTAATTTCCTAGTCCTAATTTCCTAGTCCTAAATTTCTAGTCCTAAGTTCATAGTCAAAAGTTTCTAATCCAATTCCCTAGTCCTAATTTCCTAGTCCCAAGTTTCTAGTCCTAATTTCCTAGTCCTAATTTCCTAGTCCCAAGTTTCTAGTCCTAATTTCCTAGTCCCAAGTTTATTGTCCTAATTTCCTAGTCCTAATTTCCAAGTCCTAATTTCCTAGTCTTAATTTCGTAGTCCTAATTTCCTAGTCCTAATTTCCTAGTCATAAGTTCCTAGTCATAAGTTCCTAGTCCTAATTCCCTAGTCCTAATTTCCTAGTCACAAGTTTCTAGTCCTAATTTCCTAGTCCTAATTTCCTAGTCCTGATTTTCTAGTCCTGATTTCATAGTCCTAATGTCTTAGTCCTAATTTCCTAGTCCTAATTTCATAGTCCCAAGTTTCTAGTCCTAATTTCCTAGTCCTAATTTCCTAGTCCTAATTTTCTAGTCCTAATTTTTTGGTCCTAATTTCCGGCTAAATTAAGTGCCGTCCGGCTCTGTGGCGAAGTGGTACAGAGCGCGTCTGTGACGGCAAAAGTACCGAGTTCGATCCTCACCACGGGCAATTGTGCATCCGGACCGTTCAGAAAGCAATGGCAACCTACTGAACGTATTTATATTGCCTAGAAAATCACCACAGCCAACAAATGCTGGGTTGATAGCTACGTCCTGGATAGGATATGCTACCAATTTTAATTTTCTAGTCCTCTAGTCCTAATTTTATAATCCTAAATTTCTAGTCCTAAGTTCCTAGACCTAATTTTCTAGTCTTAATTTCATAATCCTAAGTTCCTAGTCCTAATTTTCTAGTCCTAATTTCATAATCCTAAGTTTCTAGTGCTCAATTTCTAGTTCTAAGTTCCTAATCCTAATTTCATAATCCTAAGTTCATAGTGCTAGGTTTCAGGTCCTAAAATTAATGTTCTCAGTTTTTAATGTGGGGGGGGGGGGGGGTTGAACCTAAAACATCTCTTCCACCACCCTATCAATGGGCTTGACATATGTAGAAGTTGTATCCTACCAAATATGATGTCTGAATCCCACACAAGGGATTTGAAAATCCCAAAACTGACCCATAAAACAGATCATTATTCAACTGCCATGCATAAATTGTGAGGATCCCCTCTTGGAGAAGTCCCACACAACTTCATCTACACAATTATAGATATGGTCCGGGGAAGCCCCACACAACTTCTATACAATTATGGATATAGTCCGAGGAAGTCCCACACAACTTCTATACAATTATGGATATAGTCCGAGGAAGTCCCACACAACTTAATCTACACAATTATGGATATAGTCCGAGGAAGTCCCACACAACTTAATCTACACAATTATGGATATAGTCCGAGGAAGTCCCACACAACTTAATCTACACAATTATGGATATAGTCCGAGGAAGTCCCACACAACTTAATCGATACAATTATGGATATAATCCAGAGAAGCCCCACACAACTTAATCTATACAATTATGGATATAGTCCGAGGAAGTCCCACACAACTTAATCGATACAATTATGGATACAGTCCATGTAGGAAACTACTTCTCAAAACACTGCACGTCACAGAGATTATGGTATGTTACTATGGGTATGTAATTAAAGGTATGTAACTATGGGTATGTAATTAAGGGTGTGTAATTATGCAATGACATTACATTTATGCAATTATTGGTATATAATTAATAATAATTATGTGTATGAAATTACGTGTATGAAATTATGGGTATGAAAGAACGCTATAAAAAACCTATCTTTTGCACAAACGGTTCAAGAGCTCTATTGCTTATCCATAAGCCAATGACCCAGTGGATACTTTGGGGTACCACCTTGGATGTATCATCACAGAAAGTCCATCAGCAATTTCTATCCACAGTGATGCGGATGAGTTAGGAAAAATCCCGACCTGTCCAGTCCTTGATGTTGTCTGTTCATGATTATTGCTTGTAATTCATGGAGACAGAAGCTCTTATTATTGCTTGTAATTCATGAAGACAGAAGCAGACAGTCAAGAGCTATTATGAGATAATAATAGGTAAGTTACGAACACCATCTTTCAAAACAAAAATGTGTTGACCCTGGATATAGCATGTACACACGCCACTCAAGCATTGACGATAGTCGACTTTACTTGTAACACGGACTATGATCGTGTTAACAAATAAGGGATGTCATTTATAGGAAAAGCTAATGCCATGTCCATACTCAAAGGCTTAAAAACCATGAAGACGGACTGAAATGTACTCGATTTTCCCCATATTCTGCCTCTCTCAACCAAGCGGCATGCCGCCTCGTAATACATACATAGCATGTAACCCTGTAACTTCATGCAATAACCCCTATTGGTCTAATAATGCACTTGTAAATAAAACGTCGGTATCGGAGATAATACGACCCTATCAACACAAGCACAATGGCTTAATCACCTGCCAAGAAAATTCCTTGTTCATGGCTAGGCCAGCCATGTACATCACGTGGTTTTGCAACTAAAACTTCACTCATACAATTACTGGATTGACAAACATGTATCACCATTACGGAACTTCTACTCCAATGAATTTCTATAGAATTCACTTTTTCGCTGATCAAGTTATACAATATTTAAATAATACTATTCAAAACGATGATTATGCCAATGCTGTGCTACCAGCGCCAAACATGGACAACGACAGCACAAGACAAACGTAAACTTGTGACAGCTGAAATAGCATGCTTACGCAGAATCCTAGGAATATGGCTAAGATACAGAGTGAGAAATGAAGACATTAGACAAAGAATCGGTACCACCAAAATCTTGGAATGTATTAAAAGACAACATATCAAATGGTTTGCACACATCAGCAGACTACCACAGCAAGCTATGCTACACAGATACAGTGAAGGCAGACCTAGAGGCCGGCCATGAAAACGATGGACCACCGAAATAAAATAGGCGATAAATTCAACAATATGCTCAACACACAAGAGGACCATCTCCAGAAAACTCTTCTACCACTGACGCTGAACGGATACAGGGGGTTTAGCAAATAGATAGATAGACTGATCAAACACTGATATCAAAACACTTCTACTATCATGTGAATGTCAATGGTGGCTTGGCCATCCTCAAACTCCTATGGACGCTACTTTGTTCGTCTACACCAAGATGACGTCTGAAGGCATGACCGAATGCCGGTATAAGAGACCTGTCAACTAAAACGTAAACATGAACTAGTTTCCGATTTGAGAGAAATCTATTGGTTGCCCTTCATTATTTTTGGTATGCGATTCCACGTATGTAGATAGTGACCAATCAAATTCCCAACCATAATCAAAAAACGTAACGAACGGGGTCCAAATTAATTTATCTCGAAGGTCTGTAGTAAAATTGATAGCCACGTTACAGAACATTTGACCTCTAATAACAACGTTGGCATGTTACATTATAGCTTCATGATTATTATCATTTCTATCACACTTGTATGGTTTCTATTTAAAGAACCCGTGTATATAGAATTATCAATACTACATATGTAGAACACAGGTCTTGTAGTTTTACTATACGACGACTAACAGGCTATCACTATCTGACTATGCGGTGCTAACGTGAAACAATACAAATAACAGTACCCAGCACATAATCGACGTTTCGACCAAAAGGCCTTTATCAAGATAGCATACCAACATACATCCAAAAAACAACGAGCAGGAACGTATGCGTGCATATAATGTAATCAGTGATTCTGAACCATTTTGGACAGTGGCTCTTTTTGATACAAATCTTCTTCTATCCCCCCCCCCCCCCCCACGGTTCCTAAAAATTTCAACTATTTTCTCCATGGTTACCGTCAGGTCAGTCTTCATGGCCACATTTGGCAAAACCATTGGAATAGACCACATAAAGTACCATTCAATTTGTGAGATTGAAGGAATTTGGCATTACGTATGGAAGAGTATAACTGGGAACCCGTAGGGCGCAATCAGAAGTTTGTTTAATCAGTGAGCTACGGAAGTCATTATGCCATATACACAAGAAATGTCTTGAGGTAACTGCACACCGTGAAGTTGTTCCCGCACTGTGGCACACCGTGAAGTTGTTCCATCACTGTGGCACACCGTGAAGTTGTTCCCGCACTGTCGCACACCGTGAAGTTGTTCCCACACTGTGGCACGCCGTGAAGTTGTTCCCGCACTGTGGCACACCGTTAAGTTGTTCCCGCACTGTGGCACACCGTGAAGTTGTTCCCGCACTGTGGCACACCGTGAAGTTGTTCCCACACTGTGGCACGCCGTGAAGTTGTTCCCGCACTGTGGCACACCGTTAAGTTGTTCCCGCACTGTGGCACACCGTGAAGTTGTTCCCGCACTGTGGCACGCCGTGAAGTTGTTCCCGCACTGTGGCACACCGTTAAGTTGTTCCGCACTGTTGTACACCGTGAAGTTGTTCCCGCACTGTGGCACGCCGTGAAGTTGTTCCCGCACTGTGGCACACCGTGAAGTTGTTCTCGCACTGTGGCACGCCGTGAAGTTGTTCCCGCACTGTGGCACACCGTGAAGTTGTTCCCGCACTGTGGCACGCCGTTCAACATGCGCTTGTGGTAAATATAGAGATAGTATACCTTAGTATACTGTACTGTCGTGTATGTTCGACCCATGTAAATGAGGTCACCTTCTAGAGGTGGTCAACTTTGGAGATTCTGCTACATGTGTAATATGTATAATGCATGTGTGTATGTGCTCGCGCGCGTGTGTGTGCAAATAAAAGCTAAGCACACATACCTGAACCCCCTACTATGTCCGTCTGGAGAAGTCCTTTAGCTTTAATAATATCCACAGTCAGCCTTGCTGCAGACGGGAGGTAATTTATGGATAGAAGTAACTCACCAATGTCCTTGCACTCCTGAAATTTAAAACAAATAACAAAACACAAACGTTACACTCCTTCCTTTATACTAGTACTAGATTTTAAAACATTATTGGATATATATATATATATATATATATATATATATATATAAAGAAATAAACACATCAAACTGCGACTATTCAATGCACGAGTGATTCTATCATTGACATATGGATGTGAAAGTTGGAAATGTACCGCAATAATGGATAAGAAGTTAGTTTATCTCTACAACTCTATTTCCAGTATATGTTATATACGTTTCCTTCTATCACATAATCCCAATGGATGACATATGAGATGCAGGTCAGCGGACAGTGTAACTTTATCTTTTGGGACAAATATGGATGCGAGGAATGATATATGTGCCATCACTGCGGATGTGTCAACAGATCTGACAGAAGAAGTATGTGCTGCGCTTCTGGTAGGGCGCGATGATCCTGGATGCTACTGCACTGGAATGTCTCCCTTCCGGGACTAGTCATGCATCCATAAACCCCCTAACACAACCATGTCTTCGGGGACTAATCATTTATCCATAAACCCCCTAACATAACCATGTCTTCGGGGACTAACCATGCATCCATAAACCCCCTAACATAACCATGTCTTCGGGGACTAACCATGCATCCATAAACCCCCTAACACAACAATGTCTTCGGGGACTAACCATTTATCCATAAACCCCCTAATATAACCATGTCTTCGGGGACTAACCATGCATCCATAAACCCCCTAACACAACAATGTCTTCGGGGACTAACCATTTATCCATAAACCCCCTAATATAACCATGTCTTCGGGGACTAACCATGCATCCATAAGCCCCCTAACATAACCATGTCTTCGGGGACTAACCATGCATCCATAAACCCCCTAACATAACCATGTCTTCAGGGACTAACCATGCATCCATAAACCCCCTAACATAACCATGTCTTCGGGGACTAACCATGCATCCAATAACCCCCTAACATAACCATGTCTTCGGGGACTAACCATGCATCCAATAACCCCCTAACATAACCATGTCTTCGGGGACTAACCATGCATCCAATAACCCCCTAACATAACCATGTCTTTGAGACATTATAAGAGCACGAGTAGTACCTCGGTTACTCAACTGAGTACTCGGTTACTCAACTGAGTACTCGGTTACTCAACTGAGTACTCAGTTACTCAACTGAGTACTCGGTTACTCAAATGAGTACTCGGTTGCTCGGTATCGACTGAGGTGGACTGTACTTTATTTCAGAAAAGCTATGGGCTGTCATGAGCTTTCTGTTCATAGCTAATGGAATTATTCCATCATTATCATGTGTCAAGAGCTACCTGTTCACAGTTAAGGGGAGTATTTCATCATCATCATGTGTTAAGAGCTACCTGTTCACAGCTAAGGGGAGTATTTCATCATCATGTGTCAAGAGTTACCTGTTCACAGCTAAGGGGATTATTTCATCATCATCATCATGTGCCAAGATCTACCTGTTCACAATTAAGTTGATCATCATCCTTTTCTTCTCGTTCGCAGTTGAACATGTCTATACAGTTAGTAGCTAAAGGGATTAGTCATCTACGTTAGTTCCTGAAAGATTAACATCATGTAGTCCAGATAACGGAATGCACTGCATCATAGTTTACAGCTTGACTACGATATCTGCATATTTGTGGCTTGACACATCTATCTTCATCATGGATTCCGATAAGGTTGAGACCCTCTATGGGATGGGGCAGTAAAACTCACCCCAAGAGCCTCCTTAATCCCCCTTTACGACATGCATGACAGGTAACTGTTGATATTCTTCGTTATTGCCCCATGAACACAGGCTAAAAGACTGGATACATCAATATTGCAGTTGTGTAGCAGTCATGCTAGATACATCGTTTTATACTATTAACAAGCATGAAAGTTGATAATATGAAAGTAGATAGCATGAAAAGTAGATAGCATGAAAGTAGACATTATGAAAGTAGATAATATGGGGGAATATTATCGGTCTTTCAAGAGGCAGCCAAGACCGTCATTACACCCAATAGAGAGTTAATGTAACACATCTCCATGAACGTGGATGCTCAGGTCAAGGCACTAATATGCGAGAACACCGATGACGAAGATGTTGTGAATTACAAGGACGGGTCGGTCATCCGTCACCAGCGATGCGCATGGGCCTTTACTGCCAGATCTAAAAGAAGAACTGTTCACGAAGCCAGTGGTGCATTTACAGCAACAGCAAGCAGTCGAACAATGGAAGTATTCGTCGTAAAGCAAGCACTTAACTAGCTGGAATTGCAAGCCTATTCCCATGCGTGCATACTAAGTGACTCACTGAATATTATTCAGAAAGTCAAAACAGGTGATGTACGTAGGGGTTGGATGGAGTCATTAGAGAGAGCTAAAAGGCTGGCATCACTATGAAAACTAACGCTTATCCATGTCCCCAGACACGCGGACGTGGAGGGAAACGAACGGGCCGACCAATTCGCTAGCCTCGCCACCATAACAGATGGTCAGCCTATGGATCGAGCAAACTTACATGTTGCTCTTCGTGAGTCCTCACGATCAGAGAATTTTGAGATGAATGAGCAAGAGTCAATATCGAGAATGCGCGAAATGGGAATAAGGATGTGCGTGGTCTGTAGAGAACCCCCGACAAAGACTTAAAAAAGAGCAGTGAACCAACATAGAACCGGAACCATCAGCCGTTATACTCTGCGAGATTTACTGAATCGGAGATCTGAGCACCTATTGACGTGTCCGATGTACGAAGAGATAATCAACAGACCTAATACCTAATATGGGGGGGGGGAGATTGTCTATTATAAACGTTAATGTGCATTTTATTTAAGGACGCAGCTGAGACTCAGCACCATATGGGCCACGTATCAAAGGCGTCTATGACGGTTTCAAAAGACAATGGAAACATACCGAGGATGTCTTGCCACTCAATCAGGCAGGTGTAATAAAACAATGTGTGTGGTAAATGAGAGCGGACAGAAATGTAGAGCTTTCATATTCTGATAGATGGAAGTTGGGATAATAGTATGATAATGATTAGGCAACTGTAATAAGAGCGTGTTGTAAAACTCGTAACAAGAGTGTGTTGTAAAACTCGTAACAAGAGTGTGTTGTAAAACTTGCAACAAGAGTGTGTTGTAAAATTCGCAACAAGAGTGTGTTGTAAAACTCGCAACTAGATTGTATTGTAAAACTCGTAACAAGAGTGTGTTGTAAAACTCGTAACAAGAGTGTGTTGTAAAACTCGCAACATGAATGCATTGTAAAACTCGTAACAAGAGTGTGTTGTAAAACTCGTAACAAGAGTGTGTTGTAAAACTCGTAACAAGAGTGTGTTGTAAAACTTGTAACAAGAGTGTGTTGTAAAACTCTTAACAAGACTGTGTTGTAAAACTCGTAACAAGAGTGTGTTGTAAAACTCGTAACAAGAGTGTGTTATGCGGTTTTATTAGCCTACTTATTACATGTACTTAATCAATCCGAAAATTGCATACAAACACATATACTTATGGTTATCTGAAAGGATACTGTAATTGGTGTAAACAGTTGGTGTCTTTCATTTGTTGATAAAGCAGGTTATTGCACCGAGCACAGAGCAAACTTTACCACCATTGCTTGCTTGTTCTAATCATGTTACAATCTAACGCCCACGGTCAGGTCCTGGAGGCTAGCACGATGATGAAAATCGATAATGTGTGTCCGCGAGTGCTGGCACTGATGTGGTACAGGGTTTATTGACAGTTCGTGTCCGGCGCAAGACATATTTATATTATTTTGTTCTTGATGACACATTGTTGAAGATGGTGTTGCTATAGCTCTGGGTTGTATGGTGAGGATGTAACCAATTGTTATCGCTCTTTCTAATATAGTACAATTATGTATATTATTTAAACTCGAATATGGTGTACGTTTCTGTGTAAATACCGCCAGTGAAAATGGGGTCAACGTTACCTAAGTAGCATTAAGATTGACTATTTAAATGTAGTAGGCACCTGTTCGCCTTTGCAGTGTATGGTATTATTGTTATGCTATCAGAAATATAGTCTACAACCAATAACGATGCTCGATGTGGCTCACAAGACCAATAGGAACCACACAAAGTCGTCCTCATTAACTCAAAAGGAAAGGTACTTTCAATACATTTGGTACAAAGCAAACTGCAAAATCTGCAGGATCCGCAGAGATGTGATCGATCCTCCCGCCTATCGGTGCTACTAAGCTAGACCAGCTGCTAACCAAAGCTAAGGGCCTGGTCTGCCCTGTCGCAAAATATGGTTTTAGATTCTATTTCCTCGTTCTAGAAAAAATCTTTGTGGGCGGAGTGGTACAGAGCGCTTCTGTGACAACCAAGGTACTGAGTTCGATCCTCAAACCAGGCAATTGTGCATCCGAACTACTAAACGTATTTATACTGCCTAGACAATCCCTACAGTCAAAAATTGCTGGTATGATGGATAGGTCTTGAATAAGATACGCAACCAATTTTTTTATATAGATGGCTTGTATCGTGCCTCATGTGCTCCTCCGCCCAAAGCCGTTGGCACAGTGTGGATTGTCAAGATAAATATACGCCGACCGGCGTAGACATTAACAGAAACATATTGTACCAACTTCTGTCATACGGTAGTTCAATCATGCGTGAAAAAACCTGGCAATATGTAGGCCCTATTCCAATACTTTATAAATTGTCTAATATCTGGAGGTCAGTCAATCAGCACACTCACGAAAATGCGCTTATTTTATTTCCTGCATTACTCCAGGGCTGTCATGTGAATGTGAGAGCTGGAAAAGTTCTTTATCTTCAAAAAAGAAACTATTGAGTTTCGAAAACAAATGCCTTCGTAGGATAACTAACACCCACTGGAGCAAATTCAAATCGAAAGGAAAAATCAGAGAAGAGACACATAAAAACTACATCACAGATGTTATTAGAAAACGCCGTTGGTTCTACATGGGACATGTCCTAAGCTAAGACAATAACAGAATACACCACCAATCTCTTGTATGAATATCAACAGGCAGAAGTGCTAGGGATAGACCAAAGGAAACACTCAAAAGAACAATACTTAGAGAAATTAAAACAAACAATAATCATACTATTCAAGAACTGCATAGAATAGCTTTGTACAGACAGGATTGGAGAAACTGACTACTGCCCTATGCAATAACTTCAGCCCTAAAGGAAAATGAAATGAAACGAATTAATTCCAATACATCATTTGTTATTTTTTTTTGTGTCCAGAAATCTGCCGAAAAAAAACTGTGCTCTCTGATTTGGGAAAAAAAAATTAATTGTTTTCCGCTGATAGCTTAAATTATCTTTAGCTGAAAGGTATTAAGAACTTATAGGTCAGGGAGTTCAGAGTTGTTGATTCTGTACGGTACTTCAACTCTAGATGTCGTATACATCTGATCAGCCAAAGTTTATATTTATATAGGGCCTATGCAATGACAACCACGACCCCTATACCATTGTCTTGATGACTAAAACCAATCGTTCACTGGGAGAGCCTTCAATCGACTATAAGAACACGCTGTTACAAGCCTACACGACTAACACGAATGCAAAGTGAACTAATGAACCACTTCCTTAGCAAGCATAATAAATCAGTCACTCAAGGTCGCCTGTAAAAGATAGTTCGCATTTTGATCGGTCTCTTGTGTACGCTCGCATAATCTTGTGTTCTTGGAATATTTTGAAGTCGCTTATAGTAGCCTCCAGGGTGAGCTCATGCAAGTGTAAGGCGACGTGTGTTTTCAGTAAGAAGGGGTTTTCAACCTTAACAAATGTTCTCGTTATCGTAAACAATTCCTCTTGTATTGATGAGAAATGTGATGAATAATTCAGAACAAAAATTGTTATGGGAGTGATTTTAGTCACCTTTTGTTTCGGTTGGGATTTTATTCACCTATTATTTTGTTAGGGATTTTTACTCATCCTTTGTTGTGGTAGAGATGTTACTCACCTTTTGTTTCAATAGCGATTCTACTCACCTATTGTTTTGGTAGGGATTGTACTCACCTCTAGTTTTGGTAGGGATTGTACTTACATCTAGTTTTGTTAGGGATTGTACTCACCTCTAGTTTTGGTAGGGATTGTACTCACCTCTAGTTTTGCTAGGGATTGTTCTCACCTCTAATTTTGGTAGGGATTGTACTCACCTCTAGTTTTGGTAGGGATTGTACTCACCTATTGTTTTGGTAGGGATTGTACTCACCTATTGTTTTAGTAGGGATTGTACTCACCTCTAGTTGTGGTAGGAATTGTACTCACCTCTAGTTGTGGTAGGAATTGTACTCACCTCTAGTTGTGGTAGGAATTGTACTCACCTCTAGTTGTGGTAGGAATTGTACTCACCTATTGTTTTAGTAGGGATTGTACTCACCTCTAGTTGTGGTAGGAATTGTACTCACCTCTAGTTGTTGTAGGAATTGTACTCACCTCTAGTTGTGGTAGGAATTGTACTCACCTCTAGTTGTGGTAGGAATTGTACTCACCTATTGTTTTAGTAGGGATTGTACTCACCTCTAGTTGTGGTAGGAATTGTACTCACCTCTAGTTGTGGTAGGAATTGTACTCACCTATTGTTTTAGTAGGGATTGTACTCACCTCTAGTTGTGGTAGGAATTGTACTCACCTCTAGTTGTGGTAGGAATTGTACTCACCTATTGTTTTGGTAGGGATTGTACTCATCTTTTGGCTACATTCCTAGTACTAAAAGTCATGTTATGGTTTACTAAGGGAGTGGGGTTTAATCTCTCAACCATCCTCCCCATATTATCTACAGGCTTGTATTGCAAGACACCGAAGATACAATGTTCTCTTAGTGTTATAGCATTACAATATAACAAAAAACAGACAGTTTTCGTTGACTATCCTTGTGTCTGATTGTATTGGCATTGTCCTTCCTTGTGTGTGATTGTATTGACATTGTCCTTCCTTGTGTGTAATTGTATTGACATTGTCCTTCCTTGTGTGTGATTGTATTGACATTGTCCTTCCTTGTGTGTAATTGTATTGACATTGTACTTGCTTGTGTGTGATTGTATTGACATTGTACTTGCTTGTGTGTAATTGTATTGACATTGTCCTTCCTTGTGTGTGATTGTATTGACATTGTACTTGCTTGTGTGCTATTGTATTGACATTGTCCTTCCTTGTGTGTAATTGTATTGACATTAACCATGCTTGTGTGTGATTGTATTGGCAGTGTCCATCCTTGTGTGTGATTGTACTGACATTGTCTAAATTGTATTGACATTGTCCAGATTGTATTAACATTGTCCATCCTTGTGTGTGATTGTATTAACATTGTCCATCCTTGTTTGTGATTGTATTGACATTGTCCATCCTTGTGATTGTACTGAATTGTCCATTCTAGTGATTGTACTGACATTTCCATCCTTGTATGATTGTACTGACATTTCCATCCTTGTATGATTGTACTGACATTTCCATTCGTGTGATTCTACTGATATTCCATCCTTGTGATTGTACCGAAATTGTCCACCTTTGTAATCGTTCTGACATTGGATTGACAGCAACGTGCGTGTTACAGAGACAACATCAGAACTACCAAACAATAGTCTGAGCTCTAGCCCCTGGATAAACACATGTCCTCTTCCGATCAGGGAAAATATGTCAATAATGGCGCTTCTCTCGGCACAGAAAGAAGGGAATATTGAATATAGGGAATCTATCGAACAAGAAGAGCCGTTTGGCGGCCTGGGGTAGCACTAGGGTCCTTTTTGGCGAGGCTGCTGGGTTGTTTGCATGGAAGGGTTTCAATTTCACGAGTAATGGATAGACAATTAGAATCAAATTATATTTGAGATCGGGAAAAACATAGCACAGAACATCGCACGTGTACGTGTGTAGTCGCGTGTTCTTGTAGTCGCTTGTAGTCGTTTCTAGTGAACGACTGGTCTTAGTCATCGCAACAATGATATGGAGGTGGTGTTTGTCATTGGATATATAAATATGAAGCTCAGGTATATAAGAATCATACAGATTTGTAATAATGTAGAAAATCAACAACTTAAAACTATGTTAGTCATAAGTGTGTAATATCTTTCAGCTAAACATTCATGGAGACAAAACAAAGCACACACCATTAAATAGTCCCCTTAACAGATATATTCATACTTGAGACAGAGACACAACAAAGTACACACCATTAAATAGTCCCCTTAACAGATATATTCATACTTGAGACAGAGACACAACAAAGTACACACCATTAAATAGTCCCCTTAACAGATATATTCATACTTGAGACAGAGACACAACAAAGTACACAACATTAAATATTCCGTTAACCGATATATTCATACTTGAGACAGAGACACAACATTAAATATTCCGTTAACCGATCTATTCATACTTGAGACAGAGACACAACATTAAATATTCCGTTAACCGATCTATTCATACTTGAGACAGAGACACAACAAAGCACACAGCATTAAATATTCCGTTAACCGATCTATTCATACTTGAGACAGAGACACAACAAAGCACACAACATTAAATATTCCGTTAACCGATATATTCATACTTGAGACAGAGACACAACATTGCACACAACATTAAATATTTCGTTAACTGATATATTCATACTTGAGACAGAGACACAACATTGCACACAACATTAAATATTCCGTTAATCGATATATTCATACTTGAGACAGAGACACAACATTGCACACAACATTAAATATTCCGTTAACCGATATATTCATACTTGAGACAGAGACAACAAAGCACACAACATTAAATATTCCGTTAACCGATATATTCAGGAATGAATAGAAGAGAAACACTAATCGATGAAGGTGCAGTCATATTCTTGTCTGCTCCCTGATTGACGGGAGTCTAATTTTGTATCTATCTATTGTCTTTTCTCTGCTGTTGCCGTAAGGTGTCGCACGATTGACTGACGATCCGTTTTATAGGTATAGCACGTCTGGTCGCTTGATTTGAAGTAATAAATTGGCGTCTTAGAAGGATGTTAAACTCCTTCAATCCATCTCCTTCTTTGTCTTTCGCTGTCTCTTGTTTTTTTCCATTCTCAGGGTTTATGCTCATATGGGTTCATTAATAATAAGTGTCGAACAATTCTAGTCTCTGTTTTAAAATTTATTTGATCACTGATGTTGTTCCAACATTTCTTTTAGTCTCATTTCGCACATGATCTCTTCTTGTTCTGTTTACTGTTTTTCTTAGACATCTCTTTTCAAATGTAGCAAGCTGTCTATCTTGTTCTTTGGTTAGTATGTCCAAGTCTGATATTTATAACACAATGTTGACATCTTCTTCTTAATCTTCTTCTTCTTCTTCTGCTGAATTCGCTTGCTGTTAACCAAGACGAAAGTTCGTGTGATCTCCGCCTGGAAGTGTGGAGTACGATGTGTTGCTGGTTTACAGCATAGCTTCGTTATTTGCACCTCAGAAGACCTAGCACATCCGTTGTCGTCGAGCCTTTAATTCGGGTAGTGGGTTTCCATAGTCTGGGACAGCATTTCTAACTATTGTCAGGCGATGGATGTGTATCGACTCTACACCGTGATGGTTTTCCACCCGCTGTGCCCGTGTACTTTACAGGTCAAAACATGTTCTGGGTGGCAGTCTCCGTGGAGACGGAAGTCGGGGAATTAGATTTAGGTTGCTTATGTTAATCTCGCACGAGGTATTCCGCTGCCCAAGAATTCGTCTCGCGTAATTAGACGTATTGTACATGTGCCCATCGGGTACTGAACCTTTTCTCTCAGTGAGCATGATTCCGGTATAGGAAAACATCGTCAGTAGATTTGGGCTCGGTTTCGTTCGCCCTCTTAGCCTAGTGTCATTTTTTAACCGACATCGCCAAGTCTGAGTCCCTACACAATTTTTAGGAGCACCGGGGACTAGAAGCTTGTTCTCGAGCTGAAATTTTTTTAGTTCCGATATCCTTTTAACATTTTCCAGTTCCGTTTGCACGTTTCGATGCCCTCTAGCGTTGTGCTGCCCTCTCACAGTACTCAATATATTATCTTTTCAACTCTCACTATTCGTCTTGACAACTACCCACTTCCTGGCAATTGCATTGACCACCCCTCCAATGCTTTTGTATTAACATTGTGTGAGATTCATATAAATGTACTAATGTTGTGTGAGATTTATATAAATGTACTTACATTGTGTGAGATTTATATAACTGTACTTACATTGTGTGAGATTTATATAAATGTACTTACATTGTGTGAGATTTATATAACTGTACTTACATTATGTGAGATTTATATAACTGTGCTTACATTGTGTGAGATTTATATAAATGTACTTACATTGTGTGAGATTTATATAAATGTACTTACATTGTGTGAGATTTATATAACTGTACTTACATTATGTGAGATTTATATAACTGTACTTGCATTGTGTGAGATTTATATAACTGTACTTACATTGTGTGAGATTTATATAAATGTACTTACATTGTGTGTGCGACTCATATAATTGTACTTACAATATTTGAGTGTTCTTCTTCTTCTTCTTCATCGTTCTTCAGTCAGATATCAGGTTACAGCACCAATAGCTTCAGTCAGATATCAGGTTACAGCACCAATAGCTTCAATGAATTGTGTGATTCGCTTGAGGTCATCCATGGAACCCCTCAAGTCTGGAAGCAGTGCCGTCTCAGTAGGTCATATTTTCTCCCTCTCTTCTTGGTAGAGTTGACAGGCATGAAGAATGTGTTCTGCAGTCTCTGGGCTCAGTCCACAGTTGCACAGGTCTGTCTCACCAATCTTCAGCTTTCGGAACATGTGACTTCTCAGTCTGTTGTGACCAGTTCGTAGTCTGAAAATGACGGTTTGTTCCTTGCGTGACATTTGGTGGTAGGGGTCATTTGGTTCTGCAGTTGGGTGCATTTGCTTCCACTTTTTCTTATATTCTGCTTTTAACATGGTCTTACTTTCATAGTACGTATTATCATTTTCTATTTGTTCCAGTGATCCCCTTTCCTTGCCAGGAGATCAGCTTTTTCATTTCCAGGTATGCCACAGTGACCTGGGATCCACTGCAGTACTGTTTCTTTGGTGGTACTGCTGAGGTGTAGTAAGCAGGCCGTAAGTTCATTCATGCTCGTGTTCTTTGGATCTTTCAATGCCTGCAATACTGACTTTGCATCCGTTAGAAATACTACATGTCTGTGGTGACTCGGCAAGCAATTCATGAGCATTTTGGCTGCCTCTATTATGGCTTCCATTTCTGCTTTGAAATTTGTGGAATGTTTGCCTGTGGGTATGGATTTCTCTATTTCTTTTCCATCTGGTGTTAATATATATATTCCTGATCCTCCATCTAATACTGCCTCTTTTGCTGATCCATCTGTATATACATGTGTCCATATATCCTTTGGGTATGCTTTCTGTATGTGATTCTTAGTTGTCTCCTTTAGTACTTGTATAGTAGTTTCTGTTTTCGAAATAATGCTTGGTATATTGTCCATAATTCGTGGGATGTTTTTCCTGTCCCATGTTGGGTATGTGTTAAAGGTGTTTAGTGGTTTTAGGTTTTGTAGGTCTGTATCTGTGAGTGATTTCTGGAGCTGTTTAGCGGAGTGTAGAAAGCTACCTCTTTTGAGTCGCTCTTTTGTAGGTCTGCTTAGTCTTTGGTTCATTTGATGATTCTCCAAACATTTGAACTTTGCATACTGTGTGAGGATTTTTTCATTTCTTCTTTCTTCCATTGATGGCAAACCTGTGCATGTTTCCATTTCTGTGATTGGGGTAGTATTCATACCTCCTGTTATAATTCTGAGATTGCGGTTTTGTATCTTTGAGATATTTTGAGTGTTACTCTTGGTTGCAGTCCCCCATGCTGACATTCCATATTCCAAAGCAGGTCTTACATAACCTGTATATGCTCTACTTAGAATTTTTCCATTTGCACTTCAATCTGTTCCAGCCAATTTTTTAAGGAGTGCTGTCCTCATTGTACGTTTTGTTTGGCACTTGTCTATGTGCTGTTTCCATGTAAGTCTTGGATCAAAAGTGACTCCAAGGTATGTAGGTGTCTCCTCTTTTGGCAATGTTTGACCATTATGGTTAGTAGGATTTTCTGTGGTTTGGTGGACATGCTGAAGATGGTTTAGGTAGTTTTTTGGGCATTGATAGACATGGCCCATTGGTCTGTCCACTTGGCCAAATTGTCCATAGTTTCTTGCAACCTTATTTTTGTTGTGCCTACGCTCTCTTCACTGCACCATATAACCAGATCGTCTGCATACATTGCAGCATTTACTTTACGCGAGAGAATTTGGTCAATGTCATTCATGAATATAAGGAATAGAGTGGGGGATAGAACACCTCCCTGTGGTACTCCATGCTTAAATAGTTTCTTTCTGCTATGCTTCATTTCAAGCTTCACTTTTGAGTGTTCTATTTGCTGGGATTTTTTTTTTTCAAAAGTTGCTTTTGAAACTCTAGGTCTATTAAAAAAAAAAAAACGTAGTTTTACACAGTTGGAGGGCGGATTAATTCAAGCTGATTTCGGCTGTATATTGGGAAGGTGGTTGAAGGGTTCAAACCTCACCCAGAAAAGCATATGTGGCATAACAAGTAGCACTGAGAAACTAGTGCTCCAAAGGGTGAAACTACTCCCCTCCCATTTCATCATTACAAATACCATAAAGCATGTACTGATTAGATTTTTCATACCCCCACTCCCATTATCAATCATATTTACGACCCTTGTCTCATTTGTAACATGTGTGTATGTATACGTCATAAAATGTTCAAGTTTGGAGCATAGTTCTGTGTATATGTGGTGCGTGCAAACGGAAAATGGTAACATAAATCGAACCTAAAGTGTTGTAGAACAAGCTTGTAATCGCCGATGCTCCTAACCTAGCAGGCCCAATTCTATCGTTGATGCATTCCTATACCGGAATCATGCTCACAGAGGGAAAAGGTTCAGTACCCGATGGGCACATGCACAATACGTCTAATTATGCGAAACAAGTTTATCTTCAGAGGAACACTTCTTGCAAGACAGACGTATTCGACCCAGGTCGAAATCCCTGACTATCGTCTCCACGGAGACTGCCATCCAGAAACATGTTTTGGGCTGAAAAGTCCAAGGGCACAGTGGGTGATAAACGTCATGACATAGATTCGACACACATTTCGCCGTCTGGCGACAGATCACTATCTGGCTATCACTAAGTAAGCCCACTACCCACTCTCCGAATTAAAGGCATGACGAAAATGGCTGTGCTGGGCCTCTGGTGAGCTGGGCATCGGATGTTCTGGAGCCTTTCGAATGCAAATAACATAACTCTGCTGTGGAACTAGCATCATAACGTACTTCACGCTCCCCGGTGGAAATCGCATAGACTTTCGTGTTGGTTATCAGAGAGCGAAGACAGAAGAAGGGGGGGGGGATACTCTCCTGAGAAGTGGAATCTACTGTGTATGAAAAAAAATCTAGACACCTCAAATACACACACAGACACGCGTACACATGCTCTAGGAGACAAGAGCATCATCGCTCGCAATTCCTGCAGATCGACACAATAAGTAAACAAACGGTTACTTGTACAGGGCCGTAACACGTCTTCGGTAAGAGGTACGGATTTCCTTAAAAATTGACAATTTTCTCTTTCTCGTATGGCTTTTACAGATTTTTTATCTAAAACTATTTAAGGGGATTGGTAAAAGTCTTAAAGCTGACGGGAACTAAACCAGGTCCAATCTAGTGTCACCTAATCGCCTTGTTATTCAAGTTAAGGGAATTGGGGTCTTCTTCATTATTTGGCTTGCTTTAAAGTACTTCTTCTGCTCTTTTTTTCGTTCGTTCTCACGAAATCATCACGAATTGCATGTAATTTTCGCCAGGGATTTTGAAGTACTCAAGCAACCACCAAGAATTGAATCTGATTTCATCCAGGAAGTGTGAGGTACTCAAGTAACCATCACGAATTGCACGTGATTTCCACTACAAAGTGTGAAATACTCAAATAACCATCACGAATTGCATGTAATTTTTGCCAAGGACCGTGAAATACTCAAGTAACCATCACCAATTTCATGTAATTTCCATTAGGGAGCATAAAGTACTAAAGTAACCATCACGAATTGCATGTAATTTCCGTAAAGGACCGTGAAATACTCAAGTAACCATCACGAATTGCATGTAATTTTTGTCAAGGACCGTGAAATACTCAAGTAACCAACACCAATTTCATGTAATTTCCACCAGGGACCGTTAAGTACGAAAGTAACCATCACAAATTGCATGTAATTTCCACCAGTAAGCGTTTAGTACATTGTGCAACCTTTTAATTTTTATCAGTCATAGCACATCCAATTCTAAATGTCAATTTTGGACTTCTTGAAAGCAATAGTGAAGGTTTAAACCCCTTATCTACATGCCTGGGTCGGTATGATTGTGGAGACATTTCAAACAATGAGATGTGCATATTCAATCTGGCTCTATAGTCCTAACGAGACAAGAGCAATTCATGGATTAATAATATCAAGGAATGGTCTGTGCATGTTTTTTTAAATCTATACTCCTCTGAATAGCTGAGGATAGATGTGTTTGGAGGGTGTTTCGTGCTGCCGAATGGCTGAGGATAGATATGTTTGGAGGTTTTTTTGTGCTGCCGAATGGCTGAGTATAGATATTTTTGGAGGTTTTTTTGTGCTGCCGAATGGCTGAGTATAGATATGTTTAGAGGTTTTTTGTGCTGCCGAATGGCTGAGGATAGATATGTTTGGAGGGTGTTTCGTGCTGCCGAATGGTTGAGGATAGATATGTTTGGAGGGTGTTTCGTGCTGCCGAATGGCTGAGGATAGATATGTTTGGAGGGTTTTTTGTGCTGATGTCTCCAGTGTGGTATTCTAACGACCCTGCCAGGTTATGGGCCATATTATTATTTATTATAGTCCTAACCACTTTTTACAAAGAAAGAGCACATCCAGAGTAGTATCCTTGCTATTGCAAACGTATGTGTGTAGAATGCCTGGGTTGTTTGTGATATTGTATTTAGGAGAATGAGAATAGCTCTTGCGTAATACAATCGATACACGTAAGGAGATAATCAGAATTGAATTTATGTTTATGGCGTGCTATGTTGAGAAAACAGCTTAGCCGAGATGGCATTTCTAATGTTTCTTGAATGTCATTGACAACCTTAAACTTCCAACACTCGTTTATATTTTTGGTGATTGTCTGTTCATTCTGAGTACAATAAGATCAGTTGCGTTAAATGATACAAACCGTATAAATGCATATATTTTGTCTAGTTTTGAGGAATGTTCAAATTTGATGTAAACTTTATTAAATTGTTTATAATTTGTGGATTGTATTAGCGTTCATTCTCAAACTCCCGCCGGATCTCTGGTGTAGCGAGATAATGATCTTAAATAGATTTCCGGAAGAACGTAGTCCACAGAATGGAAATGCGTTGTCTGGTCGATTTTTCGGCGCCAATGACCCGACAAATACGTCGTCAGTAAGTACATTTGTGGATTTGATGACAATCACGGATGTTTCTATTTAAGAACATCTTATCTGTCCAGTCGCCCGTGTGTTGCCGGGGTCCGGAGGACGAACACAGAATAATGGCACAGTTACCTGACATGCACGGCATAAGAGATGACAAAGAAGGTTTTTGAGTTGGGGTTGCCTATCTCACTCTATAGTGGCTTCAAGTGACCCAGAATGCACATTATGTCGGGTGTCTCTGGTCGAAGGGCGCAGATATCGCCGTTAAACTTTAAACCATAATACAACACATTGTGCCCTACAGACTCCATGCTACTAATCTGTAGGATTTGAGAATGAACGATGAAGAACATGATGATGATAATGATGACTATGAAATTAATCATATATGCTTTCTGAGCAATATTTAGAACTAGTTTTTAATCTTTTCTCCACAAATTTCATAATCATCTTTTCTGATTTTTTTTCTATGTTGGTTCCAGAAAAATGCCCGTCTTACAGTGATTCCAGCTAGTATTTTTAATGTTTTGACCCAGTATATCTTTTTTCAGCAATAATTTTCTTTGTTCTACTTGATAACATTTCCTAACTTTTCACTGTCCCATTCATGTCTGCATGATAATATTGACTATACCGGTGTTTCTCAAAGTGGTGGTCTGTCGACTATTGCCGGTTCGTGTGCCATCAGTGACAGGTCCGCAAATCCTTTAGCTATCATCTTAACGTGCATGGTTTGGAATAGTATGCCAATGTGATTTTTAAAAAAACAATATTGTAGATACAGGTGAAGGTGCAAAAAGCAGAGGAGACAGAAATAATGGGCAGACACTACGACAACTAGATACAGAAGTAACGGGCAGACACTACAACAACTATATACAGAAGTAACGGGCAGACACTACGACGACTACATACAGAAGTAACGGGAAGACACTACGACGACTACATACAGAAGTAACGGGCAGACACTACGACGACTACATACAGAAGTAACGGGCAGACACTACGACGACTAGATACAGAAGTAACGGGCAGACACTACGACGACTAGATACAGAAGTAACGGGCAGACACTACGACGACTACATACAGAAGTAACGGGCAGACACTACGACGACTAGATACAGAAGTAACGGGCAGACACTACGACAACTAGATACAGAAGTAACGGGCAGACACTACGACGACTAGATACAGAAGTAACGGGCAGACACTACGACGACTAGATACAGAAGTAACGGGCAGACACTACGACGACTACATACAGAAGTAACGGGCAGACACTACGACGACTAGATACAGAAGTAACGGGCAGACACTACGACGACTAGATACAGAAGTAACGGGCAGACACTACGACGACTAGATACAGAAGTAACGGGCAGACACTACGACGACTAGATACAGAAGTAACGGGCAGACACTACGACGACTAGATACAGAAATAATTTTTTCACGCTCATCTGCATCCCTGGTAATAGAAATAGATGGAGCACTCTGTGTGTTGACACATCCAATGTAGTACACCCGCGACCCTGACTCTGTGTGTTGACACATCCAATGTAGTACACCCGCGACCCTGACTCTGTGTGTTGACACATCCAATGTAGTACACCCGCGACCCTGACTCTGTGTGTTGACACATCCAATGTAGTACACCCGCGACCCTGACTCTGTGTGTTGACACATCCAATATAGTACGGGTTAGGAGCTTATATATTGATGGATGAAAGCCAACAATGGAAATTCTTTCAACGGCACATTAGACCTTTGGCCCTCAGGACTCAAGACGGTCCCTAACACATTGGAAAAAAGGTTAGAGAAACACTTGATTATACCACAAGATGGCCACGCAAATTCGTACATTCCCAGACACTAATCCCTTGACTTTATGAAAGGAATTACGTACAAGAAATAATTCTGTTGATTTTTTTCATGACGTTCCATGCATGAAGAAATTAAGAGCACGAATATACAAAAGAAAAAATATATTACATGTAATCTATACATTATTATAACAATATATATGACTTTACATGAAATCTATACGCTATTATAACAATATATATGACTTTACATGTAATCTATACGCTATTATAACAATATATATGACTTTACATGTAATCTATACATTATTATAACAATATGTATGACTTTACATGTAATCTATACATTATTATAACAATATATATGACTTTACATGTAATCTATACACTATTATAACAATATATATGACTTTACATGTAATCTATACATAATTATAAAAATATCCGTTAACTATTATCTTAACGTGCATGGTTTGGAATAGTATACCAATATGCTTAAAAAACAATATTGCAGATACAGTTGAAGGTGCAAGAATCATAGGAATCAAGAAAATAATAGACAGATACTACGACAACTAGATAGAGACGTAATGGGCAGACACTACAAATTCTTGACTTTACCTTATTTCCAGGCGATAACGGCTTCCACATGTGTCCGCCCTTGATCAAATTGACTGTATTCAGTGGCAGCAACACTTTTCCAATGAGCCGGTGCCGAGAGAACTTATCGAAATCTCTCAGAAGAATCTCTAGAGTTCTTTCCTGTGATTCTTGGTAATCAATGTCAAAGCTGAAGTACTCATTCCACACTGGCTCCTGTGTTTTCCTCTGTACCGTCGTCTGCTGTGATGCCTTCTGATCAGGCAGCAAGGAGATCTTACAATAGGGATTAGAATGTGCCATATCTTGTTTTGTCTCGTCCAAGCAGTAGGGAGGTGGTAGATCACGTGCCTCAATCATTTTAACTACAAGAACCTGTTAAATATTCATAAAGGCTGATATATTGTGTAACTACTTATATTTACTCATAATATTAACTCTTTATATACGCGTCTAAATACAAAGGTAAGCTGACTAACCAGGATCATAGCACGTGATTTTTCCATAAGTGCTGAGCTGCTGAGCCGAGGTGGTTGACCAGAAACTATGTAACTAGCGCCAACTTTGTACTTGTTCAGTGATAGTGCTACTACTCCACATTTTCAAAGCATGAGCTCCAATACTCCACTTGAATGTGGCTGCTGGAGTCATTTTATTTCAAACCACGAATAATTAGTAAAATAGAAGCCAGGGTCTGTTGGTCGACAGACGAATGATTTAACGCTACACTCGCATGTGTGTTTCCGGGGGCCTGAAACGAGAACAAATAATAGTGACGTACTCTTACCATCATGCACGCCGTAAGAAGCGTCTCAGGAGGATTTGGAAGTGTAATATGTTGTCCCATCCCATAGAGTGTCAAGTGATCCAGAAACAATACTGAAGTCGGATATGTCGACTGAAAGGCGCAGATATGCAGCCAATCTTTGTAAACCGTAGTACTACGCATTATGTTCTCTAACCACATCCTGCTAATTTTCAGAAGTTTGATAACGAACGCAGAAAACGAACACTTACTACAATACCGAAACTCCCTGTATATAATATATATAAACTGGTACCATAAAGTATTCAGGACGTAGCCATCATTCCATCATTTTTTTTTGTCTGTAGTGATTTTCTAGGTAATACAAATGCGTCCAGTAGTTTGACAGTCTGGATTTAATGTACAATTGCCTGGGACGAGATTCGAACCCGGTACCTTGGTGTCACGGACGCGCACAGTTCCATGCTGCCAGCGAGCAAAAAGTGTATATATATATATACTCCATAGCATGTCTGTCCAACGGTACGCTGGGATATTGTGGTCTGAATCACGTCTATCGGCTCGACTTCCCATATTTATTCTAATGACCATTACGTTTGACTGTCTACTAATGAATTATTTGTAGCCGAAGATAGCGTCATCAAAATGAAATCATCAAAGCCCACTGGATCAGTAACCACTTAGCTACTACGATCCCAGAGGCGGATTGTGACAAACACTGGCGTAGTGGTTAAGCTGTTCGCCTTGTGTTCAAGAGGTCACGGGTTCGATCCCTGTGGATTATCACTTTAAGCTACGGAGTTACGTGGTATGAGTGGTACTCTCGGCAGGCGGTGTGCCGCTTCGTTGAGAGTGACGTAGTACATATGGGAATCCGAGTACAGTGAAGTCGATCTTCTACGGCTTTTTAACCCTTTTTTTACTGTGACGAATGTAAAAATTATTAGAGATAAAAGATAACAAACGTAAGAATAGAGACTACACAAGTTGGTAGCAAGGCGTTGAATGTTTTCAACAACAAAACTGAGTGCCAACACAGGGTTGGAGATAGAAGAAGTAGAAAGTTGTGAGGTGGGTCTCTCTGTACTGTGGGTCTCCCTGCACTGTGGGTCTCCCTGCACTGTGTGTCTCCCTGCACTGTGGGTCTCCCTGCACTGTGGGTCTTCCTGCACTGTGGGTCTCCCTGCACTGTGGGTCTCCCTGCACTGTGGGTCTCCCTGCACTGTGGGTCTCCCTGCACTGTGGGTATGCCTTTTGTCTTGTATAAAGATGTCGTGGGTTAAAAGTTGACTTCGGCGGGTATTTGAGGCCCAAAAATGAACCAAATAATGAACAGTAATATTCTGACCTCTACCAGGCATATCGTAAGATGTGACTAAGGAGATATTAGATTTTTTGTGTTTTTTGGGGGGTTGGAGGGGGGGGTGTTTACTGTCTCAACCTATAGACACCATCAAAGTGACAAAGAAACTATAGTCGGATGTCGTTGTTATGGGACATATTCTTTCCAGAACGTATCTTTCTTATGAATCTCTTGAAATCTGCTCAGTTTTAAGGAGCGAGTTCGTATTTCTCCTTGTAAGATCTCTTCCAGCCACATGTGCGTGTATTCTTAGATATTTCCTGTCCAACTATGTCTTGTGTTACCTTTGTCTCTGCTCCTTTCTATCGTCCCCTCCAGTTATGCTCTTTCCATACCACTATGTCTCTTTCCATGACAGAAAATATATAATTTCCTTCTCTATATGATGCTTAGAAGCCAGCCTTCATGGAAGAAGATGGCAACTCAATAGAATGTGCAGGACCGAAAAACAAATATCTTAATCGAGAAGTAAATCGTGACACAACGCATTTTAGTCTCCAGATAACATATTGTTAATCTACAGGAGTTTCAGACTGAGCGCAGAATAAAGAGTTTATGACATCATGTTTACAAATGGAATGTTCCAAACATCCATGAAGATATATCGCTCGATAAGTGCTGTCAGTGGTGCTCTCGATAGAGGCGTGCCGCTACGTTGAGAGGTACAGAGCGGCAATGGGAAAATTAGACTGAAATTAAATTAAACCTCTATGTATACCTCTATGTCCGACTCTGTGGCGAAGTGGTACGGAGCGCGTCTGTGACGACCAGGGTACCGAGTTAAACCCCCACCACAGGCAATTGTGCATCCGGACCGTCCAGAAAGCAATGGTAAACGGCTGAGCGTATATATATTGTCTAGAAAATCACCACTTCCAACAAATGCTGGTTGATAACCACGTCTTGTGAATGATATGCTACTTATTGTTTTTATTGTTTTTTTAAATGTATACAAAGTCTTTTCTAATTTTAGAAAGTTGTCACAATTCATGCCAGTCCACTTACCTCATCAGATATTGTTCCTAAGGAATGTGTAAATCTACCAATAGATCATGACAAAAATATCCATGAACATGGAATAGAGCTTTGGTTCACCAATGCAGCCAAACAAAAAGACAATTCTATCCACAGGCTTAGAAAAAAGAAACAATAATTTTTATATGAAAAGAGGTCACAGACTCAAATAACACATGGACATGAAGTATGAAGTTTGCGATACGGAAATGTGACCTGTGGACAATTTCCAGAACAAGCATACCATATTTTGCAGAACTGCCCACTATAACACAGCATAAGAAGACAACTTAGGGTCATCAGAAATAGCTATGATGGACACACTCTACGGCCCTGTCTCAAGTCTGGTGATCAACGTATAGTTGATTGATGAAATTCATATCAACGTCCGACTTGGACTGGAGAACGAAGAAGAAGAGGCTGACTTGGACTGGAGAAAGAGGAAGAAGATTCATCTGACTTGGACTGGAGAACGATGAACAAGAGGCTGACTTGGACTGGAGAACGAGGAAGAAGAGGCTGACTTGGACTGGAGAACGAGGAAGAAGAGGCTGACTTGGACTGGAGAACGAGGAAGAAGAAAAGGCATCTGGCTTGGACTAGAGAACGAGGAAGAATAGGCATCTGACTTGTACAGTAGAACCAGGAAGAAGAAAAGGCATCTGGCTTGGACTGGAGAACGAAGAAGAAGATGCATCTGACTTGGACAGTAGAACCAGGAAGAAGAAAAGGCATCTGACATGGACTAGAGAACGAGGAAGAATAGGCATCTGACTTGGACAGTAGAACCAGGAAGAAGAAAAGGCATCTGGCTTGGACTGGAGAACGAGGAAGAAGATGCATCTGACTTGGATAGTAGAACCAGGAAGAAGAAAAGGCATCTGACTTGGACTAGAGAACGAGGAAGAATAGGCATCTGACTTGGACAGTAGAACCAGGAAGAAGAAAAGGCATCTGACTTGGACTAGAGAACGAGGAAGAAGAGACATCTGACTTGGACAGTAGAACTAGGAAGAAGAAAAGACATCTGACTTGGACTGGAGAACGAGGAAGAATAGGCATCTGACTTGGACTGGAGAACGAGGAAGAAGAGGCATCTGACTTGGACTGGAGAACGAGGAAGAAGAGGCATCTGACTTGGACTGGAGAACGAGGAAGAATAGGCATCTGACTTGGACAGTAGAACCAGGAAGAAGAAAAGGCATCTGACTTGGACTAGAGAACGAGGAAGAAGAGACATCTGACTTGGACTGGAGAACGAGGAAGAAGAAGAGGTATATTAATTGGACTGGAGAACGAGGAAGAAGAGACATCTGACTTGGACTAGAGAACGAGGAAGAAGAGACATCTGACTTGGACTGGAGAACGAGGAAGAAGAGACATCTGACTTGGACTGGAGAACGAGGAAGAAGAGACATCTGACTTGGACTAGAGAACGAGGAAGAAGAGACATCTGACTTGGACTGGAGAACGAGGAAGAAGAAGCCTGAGAAGTAACGATAATTACCTTTGAAGCGACATCGTATTTGAGTCCAAAATGTAACTGTCCTAATTGAAACTGTGCCAGTTTCTCCTCATCCGTAAGACACGGCTCCTCCTCAGGTTCCGCTCCGTACAGCTCTCTCTGAAAATTGTCCACGTTGATCTCACTCTCGCTGGGATGTCTGCGTTTGGACCGAGGTTGGACGTTCTCCCTGTTAAGAATATAATACGTTTGTAGAGATAAGACGGTATTGTGGCGAGAAGATGAATGAACGGTTCTCTGAATCGTGGCTTTAGTAACTTCTTGTATCTCAAACATGCTATATATGTATATATATATATATATATATATATATATATATATATATATATATATATATATATATATATATGCACTCTTTATCATCATCATCTAGCGCCCTCTCCGCATCAAAATTTGCTACAGAAACCTTTAGCACCCTCTGTCTCTAGCTTTCGTAGTGTATTTTGTTGTACTATAACGTGTGCACCTCGTGATATCTACCACTGTTATCATCTTTACCTATCACTTGCTCGTCTCCCCTCAGTTGTACCGTCGAGTGATGTCTTTGCCAAGGTGTCAAATCTTTCAATATGTCCAAAATATTTGATATTTATTTTCTTTCTTCATTACTTTCTTTTTCATACGAAGTGTTTTCAAAACTCCTTCATTCGTTTTCGTCTCTTTCCATGAAGTTCTCCCTATTCTACTATGTATCCACATCTCAAAGGCATGAATTCTTTCTTCTAGCTAGTTGTTTCTTCACTATCCATGATTCTAAGCCTTACGTTAATATAGAGTAGACGTGACATTTTATCATTCTCATTTTTAATTTGCAATTTAATTCAATGTTAATATGTTCCTCGTGCCACTGAACGTACTTTAGACATTCATATTCTCCTATTAGACGTTTCCTTGTTCTCTTTTTCTCCTTTCTCGTTTTAGGAATGGCTAAAAGTACTTTCAATGACATGTGGAAAATATTAACATCTAAACAAATTGCAAACAAGATAAAAATTAAGAATGATCAAATCTTATATCTATTCTGTATTAATATATGACTCAGAAACATGGACAGTAAACAAACAAGTAGACGACAGAATTGATGCCTTTGAGATGTGGATATATAGAATAGGGAGAACATCATGGAAAAAGAACAAACAAAGAGGTTCTAACAATACTTCATATGAAGAAATGATTATTAATGGAAATAAAGATCACACAAATAAAATATTTTGGACACATTAAAAGTCATGTCACCTTGTTGAAGACCTTACTTGCGGGTAAATTACAGGGGAGACGAGCAAGAGGTAGACAGAGATACAAGTGGGAGAGTAACATCGCGAGATGGACATGTTATAGTCTAGCAGAGTGCACCATCAAGACAAGAGACAGGGGATGTTGGAAGTCTCCTTCCGCCAACTTGCGGAGAAGGCATTTAATGATGATAATATTCTTATTTTAACTTTTGTTTCACATTTAATCAGTTGTTTCGATTTGTCCGCAATATTGGTAATGTTGTATTTACTTGTTTTATTAATGTTCTAATTATTGTATTTAATTGTTGTATTAATGTTTCACTTGTATTTTCTTGCAATATTAATGTTATACTTGTTGTATCTACTTGTTATATTGATGTTCTACTTGTTGCATCTACTTGTTGTATTAATGTTCTACGTGGTGTATTTATTTGTTGTATTAATGTTCTACTTGTTGCATTCACTAGTTGTATTAATGTTTTACTTGTTGTATTTACTTGTATTAATGTTCTTCTTGTATTTCTCCATAAAATATATGCAATATTTACAAATATACTTTGTAAGCATTGAGTATACGACATGACACATTGTATTAATATGGACATGACATACTTGTTTGCTGTCCAGAACTCTATAGGTTTCATATCAATGACAGGTGTGACATGACGTTTACTGTCAGTGCTAATTCCGCTTGCTGACGACACAGAGTCGGTCCGGGAGTTATCAGAGTCCATTCTTTCCCTGTAAGATAGAGACATAATTTTATGATACATATAATGGACCGAAAAGGTGGACATTTGCATTGGTTGTACGAGCACGGACATACCAGTGTTAGCGTGTAACATAGACACAAGACGTGCCAGTTACATGGACATAAACTAAGAACATATATAGACATAAATAGACTACATTGACACACGACCGACTCATATTATATATATATATATATATATATATATATATATATATATATATATATATATATATATATATATATATATATATATATACTGCAATGCCAGATATGGTCTTATTAATCTTGACAACCGGTCTGAAGCAAGCATCTACAAGATGAAGTTAACTTGGCATGAGCTGAACATATCTTTTCATGGATAAATCTGCCGATGCATGGGCGATTTGGTTTGTTGCAGAATAAGCATGGGAAAATGATATCGTTGGATTGTTACATCTAACGTCTGAAACTTCATTCTTCTGCTCTCCTCATAATAGAATTCTCACATATCTAAGCACCAATACACATGGCTGTTCTCCAACTAGTAAATTTCTCACATGTACTTTGAGATAAGTCAGATTAGATGCCCAGATGTACTTTGAGATAAGTCAGATTAGATGCCCAGATGTACTTTGAGATAAGTCAGATTAGATGCCCAGATGTACTTTGAGATACATACTCGTTAAATTTTAATTTAAGCTAAAATTAATGTGTGTGTGGGGGGGGGGGGAGGGGGATTCTGTCGAACGGTGTGCTAATGACGTAATTACAATAACGACACGACAACTGTGCACACTATATCAAACTGGAAATGAACTTTTGTATAATATCTAACTTCACTCACATTCTGTAACCATGCGAAATATGTGGTAGGCATGCAATCTGGGAAAGAACCTAAAATCCAACAACAAAATTTGTATTGTTATATACCAAATAAAGTGTTTAAATTAATTTGTTTCCATAAATCTGTCAAAATCATGTATTTTCTTTCGCATAATTTATACGAAAATAGAATGAATGATTTAAACATATCTAACCAGAACAGGGTGTGGGTTTCTAAATTTTTGACAGTTTGTTGTTGCCTGGAGGATAACATATGAGGTCAGAAATTGGCAAATAAAAATGTTGATGTATTTTATGGGCAGCCTCTAAAGTGAGCTATTAAAAACATAGAAACATATTATATAATTTGATTAAAAACAGAAACATACTATCTAATATGATTAAACAACATAAACATACTATCTAATATGATTAAACAACATAAACATACTATCTAATATGATTAAACAACATAAACATACTATCTAATATGATTAAAAAATAGAAACATGCTATATAATTTGAGAACCAAAAAAACATACATCTAATATGATTAAACAACATAAACATACTATCTAATATGATTAAACAACATAAACATACTATATAATATGATTAAACACATAAACATACTATATAATATGATTAAACAACATAAACATACTATCTAATATGATTAAACAACATAAACATACTATATAATATGATTAAACAACATAAACATACTATATAATATGATTAAACAACAGAAACATACTATTTAATATGATTTTTTAAAAACATACTATATAATATGATTAAACAACATAAACATACTATTTAATATGATTAAACAACAGAAACATACTATATAATTTGAGAACAAACACACAAAAAAACAGAAACATAGCATATAATTTGTATGCTAATGAAGAATTGTTTACCTGTAACTTTTGATGCTATCAGCATTGCTGCTAGTAGAATCCAGCCGCGGATGATGCTGCTCTAGGCAAGTATGTTGAATATAAATTCTCTGTGGTTTAGCTTTTCCTTTTCCTCGTGACCAGCAATCGCAGCAGAAGGGACATGAAGCCACATAGGCGCACAACTTTGAAAGAAATGCGCTGGACTGATAGAAAAACAGTATGTACAGAAAATTAAATGGGTTGAAAATATTATTATTTTCAATGAGAACGATAGAATTGATATAACACGAAATATTTTTCAAGTATATATCACTTATTCATTATTATAGCACAATTTATATCATAGCACAGCAAATTTACTTTTTAATACATTTCTAGTATCGGCTGGGAAGAATTCGAGTCAAACAATAAAATAAGAGAAGACACCAAACAACAATATGTTTCTACAACAATTAAGGAGACGATGCATTTATTTTGGACATGAACTCATTTATTTTGGAATGAATAAATAGGAAATTATACCTACACGCACTAGAATGGGTACAAAATGGCAAAGAAAAAGAGAAAGAACAAGAGAAACTCTTCGCAAGAGAAACAACTATCACATAAGATATAACTATAGGTCTAACAACATGCGAGAACTATACACAGTAGCATTACATTGCTTGAAGTAACACGTAATTTACTATTATAGTACAACATAATTTACTATATATCTATCTATCTATCTATCTATCTATCTATCTATCTATCTATCTATCTATCTATCTATCTATCTATCTATCTATAGATAGATAGATAGATATATATCCATATATCTATATATCTATATATCTATCTATCTATCTAATCTAATCTATCTATCTATCTATCTATCTGTCTATCTATCTATATATCTATCTATCTATCTATATATCTATATATCTATCTATCTATCTATCTATCTATTTGTCTGTCTGTCTGTCTGCCTAACTCCCGATGTGAATTTAAATGGTTTTGGTGTTCCTTTATTCGTTCGAATTACACTCTCGCGGTTCACATATAAGCTTTGACATACTTTAATAAGGTGGTTGTTGGCTCCATAGTTAGCCAGTGTGTGCCATAGAACGCTTCTATCTACTCTATCGAAGGCTTTCTCCTGGTCTACAAATGTTACAATAAGATTCTTATTGTATTCTATGTTTTCCTCCACCCTCTGCCTGAGAATGAAAATTGCATCTGTGCAGCATCTGTGGGATTTTCTAAATCCCATCATGTTCGTCGGATAGCTGTGATTCTATAAATGGGTCTTAGCCTAGATTCTATAATTTTGATGTACATTTTGCCTACATGGCTTAGTAGTGCGATGCCCCGATATTGTGTACATTCTCTTTTACTACCTTTATTCTTCCACAACGGTATGATTATTGCTTGTTGCCAATCTTTAGGTGTTCTTTGTTGTACCCATGCTGCGTTAAATATTCTGTGTAACCATTTGATACCGTACTCTCTTGTTGCTTGTATAATTTCGAACGATAATCTGTCCACCCCTGGTGTTTTGTATTTTGGTGCTTGTCTGACCATTCTATCTACTTCATGTTGTCATATTTCTGGTTATAATGTTGAAACCGCAAGGTCTGTTGGTATTGTTTTGTTCTTTATCCCCAGGGGGTTAAGTAGCTCTTTGAAATCCTCACTCCATCGCATGGTGACTTTTGTAGGATGTATTAAAGGATTTCCATTCTTATCATTAATAATATCTGTTGAAACCCTTCGTGATTAATCTTTTAAAACTATTTTTTATATGCCCAAACTATGCGTGCGTTTTGTGTTTTGTTATATATATATATATATATATGATCCAGTTTTCTTGTATATTTAAGTCTTTCCGGATATCTGTGCTGCTTTGTCTTTCTGTCCGTAATGTTCTTAGACTTTTCTATAACATTTCATTTCAAATGCCGCTATTTTCTTTCAATTGAGAATGTCGTTGCTCACTTCCTCACAACCATATGTTGCCATGGTTTGAAAAACAGACACAAAAATTGTAAAATTTTCATATTTAATTTATAACAAAATAGAAAATACTGAAGGTTTCATACTTGTAAGGAACATAGCAATAAAGTTAGCAGCTATATTAAAACAAATACAATTTATTCAACAGGAAATTAAAAACATGGTATTAACCCGATAAATTCCTGAAAATGTAATTCCCATCCAATTTAAACATTTATCGCTTACATTATGCATTCCTAGCATTACATCACTGCAGCATTGAGAATATATATATTTAATATCGATTTCATAGCGTAAGATTGTTTTTCTATTAAATTTTGTAGCACTTTAAGCATATTTTTTAGTGAGTCAAACAGCAGAGTTTGTAGTTCTAATCTGGCAAAGCTTTCAACGAAATCTTTTTAAATATTAAATTTCCTATAATAGAAAATGGACAACAAAAACAATGAACAAAACAGTGGTACTTTAAGCATATTTTTAGTGAGACATATTTTTAATAGAAAAGTTTGTAGTTCTATTTAATCTGTCAAAAGCTTTCAACGAAATAAAGAAAAACATAGTAAATTCCCTATAATAGAAAATGGACAATAAAAACAATGAACGAAACAGACGACAGACGTCTTCTTGCATAATTTTCCAATGAATAGAAGAAACATTGTGATATGACAATTTAACGAAAATGTGATTTGATAGTGTAGGTCATGCGTAAATAAAATGATTGAATAAACGAAAGCTAGGTGATGTTCAGACGTTTCAAGAATGTATGAATTACATAGGAACACAAATGTGCAAATTCCTGAAAATGAAATTGAGAAATAAAATATGAAAATAGTGACAATGGAGTAGAGAATGAGCTGAGGGAATAAAGAAAGGGTACTCTGGGGCTGCAAACACGTGTAGGGAAGAGAGAGAGATAGAGAGAGTAGTGGAAGCTGAAGTAACGTATTTGGTGGTACTGTACATTTCAGATTAGTAGAAAGAGTTGGGGGGAAAAAACAGAGAGTTGCGTTTCTGTTATCGATTTTGGAAGCGCTGTCGACATAGCTAGTTAGGGATAATGTCGGCTATTTTTTTTTCACCCACAAAAAAAAAAAAAAAAATTGTTTTGAAAACCCTTATTTTTGTTGAAGATTATTGATTGCTCATTTTGATGTCTGTTTTTCAATTCTTTAAAAAAAACGGAAAAAACCCTCTGATAAATAGTATAGATAGGTAGCAAGGCCACCCGTGTGTTGCCGGGGCTCGAAATGGGAGCAAATAATAGCAACACTGTTTACCTTCCACGCATGTCGTAAAAGGCGACTAAGGAGGTTATGGGATGGAGTTGGCTGTCCCATCCCATATAAGGTAAGTGAACCAAAGCCATGCTGAAGTCGGATGTGTCAGGCCCAAATGCGCAGATATCGCAGCAATGCTGTAAACCATGACACAACGAATTCCTTTCTTAGGACTATACCCTGTTAATCTGCAGGAGTTTGAGAACGAGCGCATAAGAAGAAAGAAGAAAAGGTAGCAAGGTCAGAAACAGTGTGTGTGTGTGTGTGTGTGTGCGCGCGCGCGCGCGCGTGTGCGTGCGTGCGTGCGTGTGTGTGTGTGTAGTCAATTTGTGTTTGAAACTGCGGTAGAGCATTGTAATAGTCGACAGTTCTAGAATTTAAGAGTCCAACTATGTGGGGATACAGAAATGGACACTAAACTAAAGAAGAACGGAAGAAATGTATGTAACTGTTACTGCATCCATTTATATAGGCCTAAATATTATGATGTCTAGACACGCGATTGGTCAGTTCTTTTTGTTGTCGCATTCACGTTGACACCTGACACGACAATGTACGCAAGAGATAGAATGTCTGCTGTTATATGACCTTTCCAATGCCACAGAAATATGACGTAAGCAGCTGAAGTGTTGGGTTCTGAGCTAGGCAGATAGCATTGATTCCAGTAAGCTATTGCAGTTATTCCGAGATTTAGCCCTTAAAGGCGCAACTGATAACTCATTTCTGTTAGCGCCATTAACTTAATGTCTGGAATTGTACACCACAAATGAACTGTCTTTTACCTAATCTTTCTTTCTATTGTCACAACCTGTGATAACCGAGGTCTGGACTTCTGTACCAGGGTGCAAAGAATAGGTTCACGGTAAGTTTTGTCAAGCAAGTGATAGGAGGATACTAAGGAAGGTTGATGGATAGACAGACAAGCCGTACATGTTAAACGCTAATTGTTACGGTTCTGCCTCGAATTATTGCTTTTGTTCTTTGGCACATGTCCCCATTGATGATGAAGATATTTAGACAAGTGAACATTGTACCTTTGACTTTGTGGCAGACTCCTATGTGGGGAGGGGGAGGATGCTGGGTGCGTCAACCTTGCAGATGGGTCAGCAGATCAGACGGGAAAATGCTGAATTTGTTCGCCCAGAAGTTGCGCTCCTGAAAGTGGTGATCCTATATACTGCTACACTAAAATACCCCCTTTCAGAAACTAAGCATACACCCATAATCCATTCCTAATACAATCATGTCTTTGCGACCGCAAACCTTGTGGAATCATGTTTTTTTTTTGTCAGAAAGACGATAGGATGTCAAGAGCTACCTACTCACCGATAAACCGATTACTTCAGCATCATCCATCGTCAAAACAGATGAAGTATGTAAGTAGCTGAAATGTTGGGGTAGCTGAAATGTTGGGGTACCTGAAATGTTGGGGTAGCTGAAATGTTGGAGTATCTGAAATGTTGGGGTAGCTGAAATGTTGGGGTAGCTGAAATGTTGGGGTAGCTGAAATGTTGGGGTAGCTGAAATGTTGGGGTAGCTGAAATGTTGGGTATCTGAAATATTGGGGTAGCTGAAATGTTGGGGTAGCTGAAATGTTGGGGTAGCTGAAATGTTTGGGTAGCTGAAATGTTGGGGTAGCTGAAATATTGGGGTAGCTGAAATATTTGGGTAGCTGAAATGTTGGGGTAGCTGAAATATTGGGGTAGCTGAAATGTCGGGGTAGCTGAAATATTGTATAGCTGAAATATTGGGGTAGCTGAAATGTTGGGGTAGCTGAAATGTTGGGGTTGCTGAAATTTGGTGTAGCTGAAATGTTGGGGTAAGTCAGGCAAATAGCACTACTTCATCGAAATCTATAGGATATATGCAATGTTGTCTGTCGACCTTGCACGTCTAAATCTTGACGTTCAATAGACACTTCACCTTCTATGTTCACATATAGTTGCAACTTAATGTCCTTCAATAACCACTACACCTGCTATGTTCACTTAAAGTTGCAACTTAATCTCATTCAATAACAATTGTACCTGCTATGTCCACATAAAGTTGCAACCCATTTTCCTTCAATAACCACCTCACCTGCTATGTCCACATAAAGTTGCAACTTAATTTTCTTCAATAGCAACTTCACCTGCTATGTTCACATAAAGTTGCAACTTAATCTCCTTCATTCATTCACAAAGTCTTGCTTGTAAACCGAAGCTAGTCCGGAGAATGGAA
The DNA here is from genome assembly GCA_034231615.1 of Meghimatium bilineatum. NCBI lineage: Eukaryota > Metazoa > Mollusca > Gastropoda > Stylommatophora > Philomycidae > Meghimatium > Meghimatium bilineatum. The sequence goes on from CM067320.1 coordinate 74,938,152, forward strand.
TACTCTATGTGATGATTCACAACTTGGCTGCGATATACGCTGCTTTCGAACTGATATATAACTCCAGCATGACTTCTACATCACTTTGGCCTATGGATTGGGATAGTCAACTTCACTCCCAATCTTCCTTAATGGCATTTTATGACATGCAGAGCAGATCACAGTGCTGCCATTCTTTGCTCTCTTATCGAGTCATGGCAGCGTTAAAAAATGATTTCACTGTAACTAGTTTTATTTCCATATCTTTATAATAACCTTTCCTCTTCTTCTTTTGATTTCGTTTTGCAGATTGTGTCATGTGACGTATTCCTTCCAGAACGTTGTCTTCCCAATGAACTCTCTGAACCTCTCTCTGTCTTGGGCGATGTGGCTTGCATTTGCATGAGCAATTTCTGATTTTATCCTTCCATGATATTCTAAGTATCTTTCTGTAGCATTTCAGCTCGAAGGCGTTGATCCTCTTTGCCGCTGTTTTACTTAGAGTCCATGTTTCACAGCCGTATGTTGCAACCGGAAAAATAAAAGTTCGTAACATTAGCACTTTCGTTTCTATTTTGTTGTTTTTCCTTATGTTTTTCAGCCGTGTTATTTTGCAATATGCCATTGCCAATCTCTTCCTTATTTTTGCCATGCAGTCTCCTGCACCGTTGATGTTTGCTCCTAAGTATTCAAATTTATCCACACATTCTATCTCGGTATTGTCTATTCTGATTTTTGGTTGTTGTGTTGTTATATCTGTTTACATGATTTTTTTTCTGCAGATTATCAGGATATAATCTCGAGAACGGAATGCGTGTCTCATACTTCTGTAGATTACACTGGTCCACATTGAAATCGTTACTGACTTTAAAAGGTCATAATCTGTAGTATCTTGGTGTGCTAAAAACGAATATACCCATTAAAAAAATTGCATTGACTTGCTTTTTTGAAGATATTCCACGTAGTTAAATTTCTATATTTCACCGTGTAAATTTATCCAGCATGACTGCAACGAAATCGTGAAAAAGCCTAGAATGATGTAAAATATATTGCATCACATTGCATAATACGATCATGAACACATCATTCAAAGGTGACTACATCATTTCTGATGCAATTCAATACTACTACCAGGCGGCTGCTGAAGTTAGCTGACGTCAACAGTGTACTATATAAAACACAATCGAAAAGGCTGAGCACTTAAAATATTTCAGACTCTGCGCGAGACAGTTTAAGCTACTGTTACATAACATTGTTATTATTTTATTCACTTACATACAATAAAGAACAGTAATGCCTCGACAGCGCCCTATTTTCGTGGACACTTTCTGTTGTATCGTTGGGGAAGCGACATTTGCCAAATAGAAGAGAAGTCTCAGTTCTAAAATTAAGAAGGCACAACATCTTTTCTTCGGATGCAATGTTAGTGACCAAGACTTGCCTTTGACACCGCACATATGCTGGGACATCATGGCTGTGCCCATCTCCCATGTGTTCTGCTCTTGAAAAATGACAAAACTAAGCAAATCAGGACAAATATCAGGTCGTTTAAGTATGATCACAGAGGAGTGGATGTTGTGAGCAGAATTCGACAAGACAAACGTAGGACTCAAGAAGTGGAAAATCAGGTTTCGGATAAGCCCCCATGGTGGAACGAAGAGGTGCAAATGGCATGGAGCGAGCAACGGGAAGCAGTAACACAATGGCAGAGGGCAAGGAAACGTGTGGCTGCTCAGCCCATGGAGTTCGCACAATGAAAACGGAAGAAAGATATCTTAGTTGAAACATTCAAAGAGATTGCAAAGTCAGCAAAGGCGTCAAAATGGGACAAATTTTGCCATGAGATCACACGTCAAAAGTCACTAAAATTGTTCTTACGTT
>CM067320.1:74940111-75025065 GCA_034231615.1 Meghimatium bilineatum
CAAACTTCAAGCTATTCTGATCTCTAAAGGTGTGGAGGATGGACTTCATTATACTGGGGTTAGCCCGCATATACTCCTTCCATCTAAACGAAGTGACACGCCGCCTGACGAGAGCAGTACCCATAGCACGCAGCTCCATAGCTCCGAGTGATAATCCTCAGGGATTTCCTAAAAACATACGCTTGTAAATAAGACTCCACCACTCGGGAACGAACCCACGACCTCTTGAAAAAAAAAATTGCTTAACCACTATAGACCTCAAATAATGTCAGGGGCCCAGAGATGACATGCACACACACCAGAGTGCACAGGCCGGCGCTCCATAGCTGGTCGAGCATCAGGGTCAGCGAACCACAGCTGGCCAAGACCCTCAGTACACTTCCAAGCAGTGGGCCTGGAAATAGGAGTGCAGCAACCCTGCTGTAGCCTGGCCAAGTACTAGGGATCGAAGATACGAGAATGCAAACCCGGCCCCAAAAATGCTGGCTGAAGACGGATGTGTCAGGTCGAAAGGCGCAGATAGCGCAGCTTGCTGTATAAAACATGACACAACGCAATCACCCTCATACGTCCTTATCAGGACGGTCAGCGGAATGCTGTCAGAGGGTCCGCCGCAAGACGTACGACGAAGAAGAAATAATGTCAGTATGGTTTTTGTTTAGTTACATAGTTGGTGAGCTCATTGCATAACACTTGTCCACAGAGTGGGTCACAGACGAAAGAATAATGAGAACCGCTGCTATGAATTGTTCTAGTTATATATAATACATAAATTATAATGTAATGAAAGCGAGAAATAAAGAAACGACATACGTGATAGTCAAGGCAAAATATTAGTTTTTAATCAGAAGAAATATTCTATGCTAACAAAATAATCAAGTAAATTTCTACGGTGACATTTTCGAGTTGAGAAGCAGAAGGTAATTGACATTTGTAAAATGTGTCATAATTGGATAGATGACGTTGTTCAATAGAACTGGTAGATCCGGAACTTGTCCATCGAACTTTGAGTCAGCACTAATTCCCAGACATTCAACTTATTACTTATTGCCTGTACGAACTATACATCTAGTATAATATAATATCTAGTAGAATATAGATTATCTAAAACTATTAACTAACCAAATTACCTATATATTGCTTGTATTCAAACATAGAGCAATAAGCAAAAAACAATGTATTTATATTGAAAATTTATATTGAAAATGTATTTAGGATTATGAAAAAAAATGACTGCTACTCATCATCATGTGACATATTCTGTCCAGAACGTGGTCTTCTTTATCAATTCTCTGAACACACGGCGATTCTGGGCGAGTTGACATGCCGCAGCTAGAAACATGTTTTAACAATCTGATATATCACTGCACAATCGTCGTCTTGGGAGCCCTCTTCCCTTATTGTCGTTAATTCTGCCTTCATCTATTAATCTTTCCATGCTGTTATATCTCTTTAGGTGGAGCGCGTGGCCGTACGGCTAGAACGTCGGCCTCAGATTCCTGAGGTCCCGGGCTCAATCCGCTGTTGGGATAAGGATTTTTGTCTTTCGGAGGTGCAACAAAAACATTCTTCCTGTGCACGTCGCGGCGACTACTTTGGCACAGCGGCCTTTATTTCCATGGCCTTAAAAGCCTCACTGCACTCCTTAACAGGAAAACACGCAGTAACGAAAGTTATATCTCTTTATGTGAGAAAAAAACTCACTACAAGTATTAAAATATATTCCATATGGCAAAAGAAACAGAAGTCCAAAACAAAATATTCCTAGAAAAAGCATCAAACTATGGGTCTCGACAACATGCAAGAACTATGCAAAGCAGCATCACATACAAACTATGGGTATAAACAACATGCAAGAACTATGCAAAGCAGCATCACATCACACAAATTGTAACGTTCTGGTTTCTACCCTATTCGCCATTGGCATAGATCGATCGATGAATATATGTATGGATGTACATAGATGAATATATAGATGGATTGATAGATGATTGATTGGATGGATGGATATACGGATAGATAGATAGATAGATAGATATTATAATTTGAAAAACTTGATAGTGGTGAAATTTAGGAATTAAAGTTTTATATTGGACGCGAATATTGGTTTCGCATATGAGTGGTGCTTTTTACTCCGATACGGCTTGCTGTGTAAGAACAGAAAGTGGCTTTTCCTGCTGGCTCCCATTAACAACGGGAGTAAAACAAGGATGTGTTTTGTCTCCATTACTATTTTGCATCGCGATTGACTGGGTGATGAGGAAATGCACAGACCAAAAACAGCTAGGAATCAAATGGGTAAACAAGACCCTGGAAGATCTAACCTTCGCAGATGATATTGTTCTCATGAGTTCAACACACCAAGATATCCAAGAAAAACAGAAAGGCTCAGATTTTTTTGCTCAACAAATAGGCATCCAAATAAACACACATAAAACGAAAATCATGAACTTTACCGACCTGACATAATCAATTAAACTTGATGATAATATACTAGACAACGTTTCAAATTTTGTATATTTGGGAAGCAAGATAACAGCAGACGGGGATACCAACTCAGAAAACAAGACTCGAATCGCTCTCGCCTCCAACGCCTTTAACAAACTCTCAAACATCTGGAGAGCGAAGATTACAAGTAAACACATCAAACTGTGACTATTCAATGCAATTGTGATTCCATCATTGACATATGGATGTGAAAGTAAGAAAACTACCGCAATAATGGATAAGAAGTTAGTTGCCTTCGAGAATAGATGCCTCAGAAAAATCACACATACTAATTGGAAAGACTTCAAATCAAACAACATACTAAGAGAGGAGACAAAACAAGAATACGTGACGAACATCGTCAGAAAACGCCGCTGGACATACATCGGCCACGTACTTAGAATGAAGGAAGACAGAATTCCACAAGCCTTAATGTGGACACCAGACGGGAAAAGAAAACAGGGAAGACGAAAAGCAACGCTCAGATGAACATTTATAAATGAATTAAAATCAACAGGCATAAATACACAAGACCTGCAATCCCTAGCAACTTACTAACAGGCACTGAGAACTATGACATCCGCCCTATGTGCCAAACTTGGCAAAAAAGTAACTGACTGACTGATATGAGTGATCCTGGGTTCATTCCTCAATTGAGGCGGAAATGTTTTTTCAGATCGCAACGGCTCCCGGATCAACCCAGCCTTAAATGGGTACCGGAGTACCAGATTAATCCGGGAAGTAAAGACTGCGAGGGAGAGGAGATGGCTACCGCCCTCATTTGCAGAGCTAGTGAAATGTGAGATTGCTAACATCTCACACCCCTACGGCATTAATAAATGCTATGGGTTACTTTACTTTGCCTTTTTGGACGCGAATGTTTTTTCGATCCCGAATTTCCCTTGGTTATATCGTGACCATATTTATAACAGGCTTGAGTACAGCGTCACTTTCAGAGACTACTCCAAATTTTCTCAGGCTTTTCATTTATCATTTCATTATACGTTGTGTTGCCAGTCAATTAAAATCCAAAATAAGCGGATTAACCTTAAGGATTGAAATAAAATGGGTAGCAAAAAACATGAGAGATGAAAAACCCAGTGGCAAAAGGTAAAAAGAAAAACAAAGTTACAACTATTAAGATGCTATATTGTTTTCAGTGGCAACATATGGTTGTGGTGTAATTAGTGAGCAATGAATCCCTCAATGGAAAATAAAATATCAGCATGTGAATTGAAATATTGTAGAATAGTCCTAAGAATAGCAAGCACAGACAGACAATCGAACGTAGACGTGCGCAAAGACATGAAAACAGATGAAGACTTGCTCCTTAAAGACATGAAAACAGATGAAGACTTGCTCCTCAAAGACATGAAAACAGATGAAGACTTGCTCCTCAAAGACATGAAAACAGATGAAGACTTGCTCCTCAAAGACATGAAAACAGATGAAGACTTGCTCCTCAAAGACATGAAAACAGATGAAGACTTGCTCCTCAAAGACATGAAAACAGATGAAGACTTGCTCCTCAAAGACATGAAAACAGATGAAGACTTGCTCCTCAAAGACATGAAAACAAATGAAGACTGGTTCCTCAAAACTTTCAAATAAATCAAGCTAACATATTTTGGACATATAAAACACACAATGAACTAGAAATATTAATCGTGGGGGTAAAGGTTTCAATAAAGAGAACACGATACAGGCCAAGACTACGATGAACACATGACATCGGAGAGTTTCTGAATGCATTCATTGGTACCATGCCTTCCGGCGTAGGCGATTATGTCTCACTACAGTCCTCTGTTATACATTTAAATATAGTTTCTGATGATTCTGCATTATGCCAAGCTTTCAAGCAATCCAACATTTCCTCACGTTGTCTTCCACTGTTTCTTTTACTCTCGATCTTTCCAGTTGTTACAATGTTCTCCAACCCACCTCTACTCATGACATGACCCAACAACTGTGATTGTCGTCTTCTAATACAGTTAATAAGTTCTCTATTTGAGCTGACCAGTTGTAGAATTATAGCATTACTCTTAGCTGTCCGTGATATTTTCAACATTCTTCTATAAAACCACATCTCTGTGGCCTCCAGATGTTTTCTTGCAATATTGTATATTGTCCATGCTTCACTACCATATAACACTATGGGCTCTATATAACATTTTAGTATGTTCTTTCTTGTTTCTTTTGATAATGCATTATTACACAAGATATTCCTCATCTTCTGGAATGCTGCTTTTGCATGTGATGTTCGACTTTTTGTCTTTTTATTTTTAGTTTCTGAATATGACATTGGAAGAGGCAGCTTCCACGTACCGAGAAACGTACAGAGTATCAATGAGAACAACGTTATGCAAAAGTAACTTACATAATTCGGCTTTTTTTTTAATGAATGCCTTGACTTGGGCCCTTTAAAATACTTGAGCAAAACACACCATATTCGATTATTATGTAATTTATGTCAGATTTGATCCAATATCTAATCACACTTATAGCAAGAAGCTTATAATGTAGGACAACTATGACTGAATGCATGCGTATGAGTGTCACATCAGTCTTGTGATATGTCAGATCTATATTCCTAGCTCACAACACTCAGTAAAAGGTCAAATCCTTCTTTCGGGTATTTATTGTTCAGCTTATTTCGTGTTGTTTTTATCACATTAGTGTCAGATGTCCAATGTTTTTTTTGTATGTACTTTCCCTGACTACCGCAGGTATCTGATGCTGAGTAGACATGTTTTGTCATGTGATATACTTAATATTCAATAAATATGGGTGCATGTTATTTATTGAACGTTTTATGGAAATGCCTCAAGTGTGGTATTTAGACTGCCTCAAATGTGGTATATAGTCTGCCTCGTGTGGTATTTATACTGCCTCAAATGTGGTACTTAGACTGCCTCAAATGTAGTACTTAGACTTTCTCAAATGTGGTACTTAAACTGCCTCAAGTATGGTATAAGACCAGAGGTGAGATCAAAGAAGAAGAATACGGTCAGGTCTCTAATGCTTGTAGAAAGAGGCGACTAATGGATGTTTGGTGTGATGTTGGTTATTCCATTCCAAGGTCAAAATTACCCCCGTGTTGCAACCGGGGCGTGGACTTTAATGAGTTCACGGTACACTAGTTTACAGTATTATTTCCAGGTATGATGTAGGAGACGTTAAGGAGAGAAGGGAAGGGGAGGGGGTAGGTAGACAGCATGTCACATGTGAAACAATAAGCAATGCCTCTGCAAGTGGCAAACTTGTGTCAATTGAAATGTCATTTATGCACAGAATCATAACGATATCATTAAGAGACAGAATGAGGAATGAGGATATTGGACAAAGAACAGGCACCACCCCAATCTTGGAACATATTACTAAACAACAGATCAAATGGTTTGAAAACATCAGCAGACTATCATCAGACAGCATACCACAGCAAGCTATGCTACATACATACAGTGAAGGCATACTTAGAGGTCGGCCACAAAAAACGATGAACCACCGAGAAAAAAGAGGCAAAAAATTCCACAATATACCCAGCACACAAGAGGGCCATCTCCAGAAAACTCTTCTACCCCTGAAGCTGAAAGTCAACAAAGGGTTTAGCGAATAGATAGATATATAGACTGCATGTGAAACAACAAACAATGTCACTGTATATGGAGCAATAAGCAATATCATTGCATGTCTTGTCTCAATCTTTTACTTGTGAATTCTGTCAAATAATTCCCATTAATGACGAAGAGACGCAGATCAACAGATAGTGCAACTTTGTTTGTGGCGGGCAATGATAAATATATCATCACTGCAAATGGATCAACAGATAGTGCAACTTTTTTTTGTAGCGGGCAATGATAAATATATCATCAGTGCAGATGGATCAACAGATAGTGCAACTTTTTTTTGTAGCGGGCAATGATAAATATATCATCAGTGCAGATGGATCAACAGATAGTGCAACTTTTTTTGTAGCGGGCAATGATAAATATATCATCAGTACAGATGGATCAACAGATAGTGCAACTTTTTTTTGTAGCGGGCAATGATAAATATATCATCAGTGCAGATGGATCAACAGATAGTGCAACTTTTTTTTGTAGCGGGCAATGATAAATATATCATCAGTGCAGATGGATCAACAGATAGTGCAACTTTTTTTGTAGCGGGCAATGATAAATATATCATCAGTACAGATGGATCAACAGATAGTGCAACTTTTTTTGTAGCGGGCAATGATAAATATATCATCACTGCAGATGGATCAACAGATAGTGAAACTTTTTTTGTAGCCGGCAATGATAAATATATCATCAGTACAGATGGATCAACAGATAGTGCAACTTTTTTTTGTAGCGGGCAATGATAAATATATCATCAGTGCAGATGGATCAACAGATAGTGCAACTTTTTTTGTAGCGGGCAATGATAAATATATCATCAGTACAGGTGGATCAACAGGTCGTACCCAAGAATGATGAACTAAATGATACAGAAGTACATGTTGTTTTCCTGGCAGGACCTGATGATCCTAAGATACTGCCGCACTGCAGTGTCGTTCTTCGGAGACTAAATATGCATTAATAAACTCTCATAAAACAATCACATCTGTGGGACAACAAACCTCATACGAATTTCCGTGTCAGCACAACTACTCTCAACTGAGGAATAACTGTGGTTTTGTCAGACAGTCTGCCAAGAGCTACCTTCTCACAGATAAATAAATTACTTTATCCTCCTCATTAAAGTAAAAGTGATTTCAAGATGTCCTGCTGAGTTCAAATGAGTCCATTCGAAAAGTGCTGATTTCGCAACCACGCTGTAAACCACAACTTAACGCATTCCCTTCTTACTATATCCTATCTGTCTATTCTCTAAACCCTTTATTGCCTTTCAGCGTCAGGGGTAGAAGAGTTCTCTAAACCCTTTATTGCCTTTCAGCGTCAGGGGTAGAAGAGTTCTCTAAACCCTTTATTGCCTTTCAGCGTCAGGGGTAGAATAGTTCTCTGGAGATTGCCATTGTGTGTGCTGGGTATATTGTGGAATTTGTAGCCTCTTTTATTTCCGTGGCCCATCGTTTTCGTGGTTGGCCTGTAGGTCTACCTTCACTGTATCTGTGTAACATAGCTTGCTGTGGTATGCTGTCTGGTGGTAGTATGCTGATGTGTGCAAACCATTTGATCTGTTGTCTTTTAATACATTCCAAGATTGGGGCAGTGCCGGTTCTTTGTCTAATGTCCTCATTTCTCACTCTCTTAGCGATATTCCTGGGATTCTGCGTAAGCCTGCCATTTCAGCTGTCACAAGTTTACATTTGTCTTGTGCTGTCAATGTCCATGTTTAGCATTGGTAGCACAGCGTTGGCATAATAATCGTTTTGAATAGTGTTATTTTGGTGTTTAAATCTACATTTTTGTTTCTGAAGATTGGTGTCATTTTCCCTAGGGCCTGGTATGCTTTACCACATCTATTGTGTATTTCTTTAATATCTTATGAACGTGTAGAAATATTCCCTTATTATTATATCTTATGAACGTGTAGAAATATTCCCTTATTATTATATCTTATGAACGTGTAGAAATATTCCCTTATTATTATATCTTATGAACGTGTAGAAATATTCCCTTATTATTATATCTTATGAACGTGTAGAAATATTCCCTTATTATTATATCTTATGAACGTGTAGAAATATTCCCTTATTATTATATCTTATGAACGTGTAGAAATATTCCCTTATTATTATATCTTATGAACGTGTAGAAATATTCCCTTATTATTATAGCTTATGAACGTGTAGAGATTTACTAATGAAGGAGGAAAAAAACGAGGAAGTATAAGAAAACAATATGGATAATCAGATGACTTAAACACACATTCTCACACTTGCCGCTCGTGTGTTGCCGGATCCCGAAAGGGGAGCAAAGAATAGCTGATCCAGCGGTCCATGGGCTCATGCCCTTTGACCCAAGCAAAGAATAGCAACACTGTTTACTTTCTGTGCATGTCGTAAGAAACGACTAAGGAAGTTATAGGATGGAGTTGGGTATCCCACCCCATATAGGGTCAGTAACCTAATGTCATGCTGAAGTCGGGTGTGTCATGCCGAAAGGCGCAGAAATCGCAGCACTGCTGTAAGCCATGGCACTACACAATCCGTTCTCCGGACCATATCCTGTTACTCTGCAGGAGTATGAGAACGAACGTAGTAGAAGAAGAAGAAGATAACAACATACAATATCTTTTTCGTTGGAAGAAAGTGGTACAACTCATTACAACCGACATTTAATTAAAGAACACAATCACTGGACGATAAAAACCATATCTTATGTTTGTACTGTGAGAACTAAAGCAAAGTTACGCACTCTATAACTTTAACTGATGTCACATAATTTATTTCTTCAATTCGAGTACAGTTCTAATTTACATCTGTAACAACTTCCACCTAACCTACATTGATGCCATTAGGATTCTCCTTGTTTGTTTTGTTTGTTTTTCGTCCATTGTAACCATCAAGGATATCCGTGCGATTTCCGCCGGGAGCGTGATTACGTTGTGCCACCGTTATGCGCCTTGTAGGCCTAGCACATCCGATTTCGGCATGCCTTGACAATTCGGGTGGGCTACCCTTAGCCTGTGACAGCCTCTATATCTGTCTCCAGGCACGCGTAGTGAAGACTCTTCGCCCAGACGATTTTCTTGCTCTCGTCTCACTCGAACGAGGTGTTCCACTGTCTATGAACTTGCCTCGTGTAATTGGACGTACTTTGCCTGTGCCCATTAGGTACTGAACCGTTTCTCGTCCATGAGCCTGGTTCCTTTAGGGGAAGAACTCAACAGAGGAGTTGGAACTTGGCTCTTTCGCCCTCTTAGCCGAGGTGTCATTCACCGACATCGTGTACCCCTTGTCCAAGTTCGAGTCTCACACCACGCGTTTGAGAGCAAGGCGTTCTCGAGCTGAGCGTCCTTGTCCCAATAGCGCCTGAGCCCATCAGGTACTGAACCCTTTCTCTCTTCAAGTGTATTTCCGGTGTAGGAAAACCTGACAGTAGAGTTGGGCCAGGGCTAAATCGTTGTCCCTTTTGTGCCTGAGCGAATCGAGTATGGAACCCTTTCTCTCTGCAAGTTACTTCCGGTATAGGAAACCTTGACAGTAGAGTTGGGCCAGGACTGCCATCGTTGTCCCTTTTCTACCTACACCCATCGGGTACAGAAACCTTTCTCTTTGCAAGCATATTTCCGGTTTAGGAAGGCTCGACATTAGAATTGGGTTAGGTCTTTTGCTGTACCAAACGCCGATGGATGGGTCTGAGTCTCTGCCTGTTAAGAACTCTGGTGACTAGAAGCCCGTCTCGAGCTGACGGAGCTTGTAGTTCCCTTTCCTAGGGACTTTTCACTTTCTATTTGCAGTTCGCGCTGCCCTCTAGCGCTGTTCTGCCCTTTCATTGTTTCATTGTACTCTGTATGAAACATATTTGTCTCTCATCATGCATTTACCTTTACGTGCATTTTACATTGGCCGCCCCTCCAATGTTCGGACTGGACTGACTAGCTTCACTGTATGTCGACAGTGTCGCTATATGTGGTGATGCTGGTGGTGTCGGAGATATTGTCTGTCTCTTGTGCAGTCAAATCTCTTTCCATCTGCTACCTCCACATTCTCGGACACGATCCCCAAATGATTTGGCCAGAATCAGCACGAGCTGCTGTATTTCTGTTTCCAGGGTGCACCGCGTGGAGGTACATTTGGGATCTTGGTTATCTGCTAACCCTGGGTCCGCCTAGAGCAATGCGTTCCCTTTGCACCCCATTCTCCTTGTTTAAGAAGAAGCCTTTAGACCCATAGGCAAAGGGAGAGTTTGGGGTATTCACATGACCCCCCTTAGCAAATCTCAGCATGACTTTTAATAATGGAAACTCGACCAAACGGTAAGTAGAAATCCCTCCCTTGGCTATTTAACCAAACGGTAAGTAAAAATCCCTCCCTTGGCTATTTAACCAAACGGTAAGTAAAAGTTCCTCCATTGGCTATTTAACCAATTGGTAAGTAAAAATCCATCACTTGGATATTTAACAAAACGGTACGTAAAAGTTCCTCCCTTGGCTATTTTTCACGAAAATAATCATCAAATTTCCAGTAAAATAGTGAAATTTACAAACGAAAACAGACGTATGACGTTTTTAAGGTATAACCACCTCCTTAATGTAATCATATCTACGGCTTTCCATGATATTTATAACCTATCACTGTCAATATTTAAACCACTTTATAGTAGGCTTTATATATATATATATATATATATATATACAGTGGGTGTATGTGACTATGTCGATATCGCCGCAGACAGCTGCAGAAAAACCAAGCAAGTTTAACCGCGGTTATCTATGAACCGAATCTATGAAGTGGTGACTAGCGTGAAGGACGATAACCACTTCTATCGTACTACAGATTAATGTAGTTGACTGTGCACTGTGTGCTGATTCTGCAGATGGTGTGCAGGTCACCCTATGCCAATTTGGTAAGGCCTTCGAAAAATGTGGTTTCTCTGTCGGCGCAGAGAAAACGGAGGTCTATTTTCGGCCCACACCGGACAAGCTACACCTGGATCACTATGTGGGAATCAAAGAGAAGGAGCTTCGGACAGGCATGGTTTCACCTACCAGGTTGGCACTCTCTCACAGGATGTAAACATCGACACTGAGGAAAATAACAGAATAGAGAAAGCTAGTGTCACATTTGGAAGACTGCGAAAATGCGTGTGGAAAAGAGGGGAAATTACAACTACCAACAGGCTTATGGCTTTCCAGACAGAGATGATAGCATCACTCCTTTGGGCATGAGAGGCGTGAACAGTGTATGCCGAACACGCTGGAGGACCCAACAACTTCCATCTGGGCTGCCTTCGTGTGATACTCAACATCCATTGTTGGGGTAAAATACCAAACAGTAAAGTATTGATAAAATATAAGTCTGTGAACATACATACAATGTTGATGAAGGCGCAGACACACTGGTCAGGACACATGGTTCGCATGAAAGATCACCGTCTTCCAAAATAGTTGTTATGTGGAGAACTCCAGGCTGACTCCCGAATAGCAGGAGGACAGAAGAAGCGATTTAAAGACACTCTTAAGACATCACTGACTCACTTCAACATAGACGCAAATTCATGGGAGAAACTTGCACAAGACAGATCCGACTGGTGTCGAAGAATCAAGAGTGGATCAGCAGCTGCAGAGAACCTAAGACATCAACAAAAACGTGCTGGAAGAAAGGCAAGAACTGCTCAAGGTTCCACAGACTCCTCCCACATATGCCCAGCGTGTTTTAGACAATTTCAGATTTAAATATGACTGATTAGTCGCAATCAGGCACACCACAGACCACATCATCTTCATAATCATCCCAATTGAGATGAATGGTCATCGTCGATTTGCACAGACAAACAACACTGCTGGTCTGCTAGTGATATGGTTACATATATCTAACATTTAGTAGAAGTGGTTAAAACACTGAACGTAGGCCCCTATTAGTTATCTACCATTCAATGGAAGTGTTAAAACACTGAACGTAGGCCCTTATTGGTTATCTACCATTCAGTGGAAGTGTTAAAACACTGAACGTAGGCCCCTATTGGTTATCTACAATTAAGTGGAAGTGCTAAAACACTGAACGTAGGCCCCTATTAGTTATCTACCATTCAATGGAAGTGTTAAAACACTGAACGTAGGCCCCTATTGGTTATCTACAATTAAGTGGAAGTGCTAAAACACTGAACGTAGGCCCCTATTAGTTATCTACCATTCAGTGGAAGTGTTAAAACACTGAACGTAGGCCCCTATTGGTTATCTACAATTAAGTGGAAGTGTTAAAACACTGAACGTAGGCACCTATTAGTTAAATCGTCAAATTCGGAAGTGGCAGGCCATCTGTGCAAATAAAACGATGACACAACACATTTCCCTTCTCTTTACTACATCCTACAGGAAATTAAGTAGGGTAATTGTTCTGCTACAAGAGAGATCTAATGAAAGTTTGAAAACGAAGGCAAAAACAAACAAAAAACACTTCATTAAAAAAAAACTCGCATTACAAATAGAAACTCAAAGAACCTTTCCACTTACAATGAATGATATACATTTGAATACAGATACAATTCTCAATTATTTGGGAATTAAATAAGATAAACGACCGAACATGTCTGCGTACACTGACAACATAAAAGAATAAATTATGTAATGGCTCATCTACTAGAGATTTGTTGTTGACTTGGTGAGCAATTTCTGAAATCTTCAGACCTCCACAAAAGGATACTTTTGAATAACAGTGTCTGAAATCGTATGCGAATTATATAGCTATTTTTTTATCTGACCAATCAATGGATAGAAAAACCTATCATAAAGAATTGTACACATCTCATTTTACAAACAAAAACACCCACACAACATATTTCACAAATATAAACACAAACACAACATATTTCATAAATAGTTTAACCCACACAACATATGTCCACGGAGAGACATCCACACAACATATGTCCACGGAGAGACATCCACACAACATATGTCCACAGAGTGACATCCACACATATTTCACAAATAATTGGATCCACACAGTATATTTCACAAAGAGCAATATCCACACAGTATATTTCACAAATACTTTAAACCACACACAAAAATTGCATAAAGAGTAACAACCAAATTTCATATACAGTAACATCCACACAGCACATTCACAAGGAGCAATATCCACGCAACATACTTCATAAAGAACATTATCCACATAGCATACTTTACAAGTAGCAACATCCACACAGCATAATTCACAAGGAGCAACATCCACACAGCATACTTCACAAGGAGCAACATCCACACATCATACTTCACAAGGAGCAACATCCACACATCATACTTCACAAGGAGCAACATCCACATATCATACTTCACAAGGAGCAACATCCACATATCATACTTCACAAGGAGCAACATCCACATATCATACTTCACAAGGAGCAACATCCACACATCATACTTCACAAGGAGCAACATCCACATATCATACTTCACAAGGAGCAACATCCACATATCATACTTCACAAGGAGCAACATCCACATATCATACTTCACAAGGAGCAACATCCACACATCATACTTCACAAGGAGCAACATCCACACATCATACTTCACAAGGAGCAACATCCACACATCATACTTCACAAGGAGCAACATCCACATATCATACTTCACAAGGAGCAACATCCACATATCATACTTCACAAGGAGCAACATCCACACATCATACTTCACAAGGAGCAACATCCACATATCATACTTCACAAGGAGCAACATCCACATATCATACTTCACAAGGACCAACATCCACGCAGCATACTTCACACAGAGTAAGACACACATAACAAATTAATACACAGTACTATTCACAAAATAGATTTCACAACGGGTCCACGGGTGCAATGTCAGTCGCAACAGCTAAAAACATCAACTGCAGAATGTTACTATAGCTTCTTCTTCACCTTCTGCGTTCGCTCTCATATAACCACAACGAGTATATCGTGCGATTTCCGCCGGGGAGCGTGAAGTGCGTTGTGCTACAAGTTCCACAGTAGAACGGTGTTATTTGCACCTCTGTGGTCTGGACGTCCGAGGTCCAGCACATCCGTGTTCGTCATGCCTTTAATTCGGGTAGGCTTCCCTAGTCCGTGACAGCTTGTCTATCTGTCGCCGGGCACACAGGTGTGTAGTGCCTCTTCGCCGAGACGATTGTCGTTCACGTTTATCTCGCACGAGGTGCTCCACTGTGTATGAACTCACCTCTTGTAATTGGACGACCTGAGCCCGTGCCCATCGGGTACTGAACCGTCTCTCATCTGCAAGCGTATTTCCATTATAGGAAAGCTTGACAGTAGAGTTGGACCAGGACTAAAATCGTTGTCCATTTTATGCCTGAGCCTATCGGGTACGGAGCCCTTTCACTTCGCGAGCATGTTTCCAATATAGTAAAGCTCGACATTAGAGTTAGGCCAGGTCTTCTTGCTTTGCTAGACGCCCATGATTGAGTCTGTGTCTCTGCCTATAAGGAGAACAGGTAACTAGAAGCTCTTCTCGAGCTAACAGAGCTTGTAATTCCCATTTCATTGGAACGTTTTCACTTTCTATTGGCAGTTGGCACTGCCCTCTGGCGCTGATCTGCCCTTTCATTGCACTCAGTATGAAATATATTCGTATCTCGCCATGCGTCTACCTTTTCGTGCCTTTTTCATTGGCCGCCCCTCCAATATTCGGACTGGACTGACTAGCGTCACTGTATGTCGACAGTGCCGCTGCATGTGGTGATGCTGGTAGTGTCGGAGATTTTGACTGTCTCTTGTGCAGTCATATCTCTTTCCATCTGCTTCCTCCACATTCTCGGACACGATCCCCAAATGGTTTAGCCAGAATCAGCACGAGCCGAAGTGTTTCTGTTTCCAGGGTGCACCGCGAGGAGGTACATTTGGGATCTTGGTTATCTAATACGCTGTGTCCGCCGAGAGCATTGCGTTCCCTTTGCAACCCGTTGCTATAGCAAAAGTGACAGCTTCATAATCAATTACGGCTGCTATTATACCAAACAAGAGATCTATTTATTCACCCACGACCGTTATTGTACGAAGTAAGATAATTATTTAATCACTCATGGCCGTTATTTTACCAAGCAAGAGAATTATATAATCACTCACGACCGTTATTTTACCAAGTAAGATAATTATTTTATCACTCACGACCGTTAGTTATCTTACTTACCAAACAAGACAGTTAGTTAATCATTCGTAATCGTTATTATGTCAATAGCGAAAATTAATAATCAGTCACGACCCCTATTGTGCCAATCACGATAACCAAATAATCAGTCACGACCCCTATTGTGCAAATCACGATAACCAAATAATCAGTCACGACCCCTATTATATCAATCATGACAAGTATTAGCAATCACGCCCGTTACTATACTAATCACGACCGCTAAATTAGCAGTCAAAACCCTAGCATAATCAGTCGCGACACCTAACTACCACAATATTCTAACAATACTTGTGAAATATTTATGATACATTTTGTTTTTCACCTTTATGCCCAGCCTGTTAATAAAATTGTTCGGCGAAAACAAGACCACACATACAAGATCAAACGCAAAATAGGATGCTAAAAATAACAACACACAAAGTAATCGATTCCAAGACAGTTATTATTTACAATAAACGTTGAAGATATATATGAATGTAGAATTGGGAGTTTAGATGAATACGGTAAATGGCATGAGAAAGAAAAAAACAACACAAAAAGTATGACGTCAGAGAGGCTAAATAAATTGGACAACATCAAGAATATTCAGTAGGTCATTGTCCGTGGTATGAGTGGGTTTTAAAAAAAATAGGTTATTGGATACGAAAATAAAGAAAAAATGGATATCATTGATCAAGGAAGAAAGGTTACAAAGAAGTTGAAAGTATAGAAGGTTATGTATTAACTATGTTGTTTTCATTGTTGTTCTTTTTGGAAATTGCACATGAACGGTTCTCATAGCGATAGCATTAAGGGCATGTCCAATCAAGGATGAGCTGAGAATCTCGGCAAATAGGACATTTAAGAATGAAGCTGTGATTTGCATATCTTCTTCTTCTTCAGCTTTCATTCTAAAATTCCCACTGAATCTCTTTTGTAGCAAGACAATGGTCCAATCAGATTTCCAGCAGGATGCATTCTAGAAAATGGAAATGCGTTGTGTCACCGTTTTATTTGCACCAATCGCCCGACACATCCGTTTTCGGTGCGATTTGCATAATATAAAAGACATGATACGAAATACGGAGATTGTGAATCATAAATTAGGAAGAGTTTGGAAATAGGGCAATCACTATAGAGTTCATAAGCACTGGATATAAACAGGATAACACACACAAATCGACGTTTCGACAAAAGACTTTTATCAGGAACTATGGCCGTAGATATGATTGCATTACGGAGGGGTATTACCCTAAGTGGACATTCGTCCTCTTTAATGTTTGAACTGCACTATTTGACTGAAAATTATAAGACCTTTTTGTTTTTGTAAAAAAAAAATTGCTTTAAAACGTTAACCGACCGTTTGTTTAAGTTCCTATACTAAAAATCATGTTCAGATTTGCAATGGGAGGGAGGGTCAAGACCCCAACCTCCACCCTCGTTTCTACGAACCTGGCAGGATCACAAAATAATATGATGAGTATGGAACGTTCACATCATAATGGATACACGGGATGAATGCCGCAAGTACAGAATAGTATAGATGATGTAAGCACTAGAAGTATTCGAAATGCTGCACTCTCTGCTTTAATACTGTACTCAACACGCAAAATGTCCAAGCGATAGCACTTAGATCTGAACTAATCATCATCACATGTGGTCTCCATAACGAAAGTTGGCAGCAGTGAACCTCAAACATCCCCTGTTTCTTGCAGTGGTGGTTCACTCTTCTATACTGTAAACTGTCCATATTTTAATCACACTTGTATCTCTATCTACTGCTTGCTTTCCCCACAGTCCCCACCCCTCAACAAGTTCTTTCTCGCCTCCCCTGAACTCTAACCTCAAAAAAATCTTCAACAAAGTGGTAATGTCTTTTTTGTCCTTCTATATATATGATTTTTATTTCCTTTAATACTTCTCTTTTCATACTAAGTTTTGTTAGACCTGTTTGTTCGTTTTCTTCTCTTTGCATTCAGTGCTTCCTATTCTATATATCCATCCACATCTCAAATGTGTCTTATTCTTCTGTGTTCGTTTTTCACACACCTACAGATTAATAAATGTAGCCGTGAGAACATAGTGCATTGTATTATGGTTTACAACTTTTCTGCGAATATCTGCTTCTTTCGATCTGACACTTCACTCAAAATGTGATGGATAGTTTCCAAGAAGGAAAAAATCATGTTAGCAGTGTTTTTAGTTGTCGGATCATCCTCACTGCAAACTGGACACGTCTATAGTTGCTCCGATCTCTCCTTGAATGTATCCGCCATTACACTTCTGTTGACAGTACCTGTCCTATGCTGGTTGGCAATCATTCTCCTGCGCCTCCTAAAATGTTCATTTCTAGCAACACCGCATTTCAATCCATGATCTTTAATCCTGGCCCTTGAACAGAAATCAGCATCCACACTAATCTCACTCTCGCGTGTTATATCTCTTAAGGAGCTCAAAACGTCAGCGCGATCCGTTGCCCCATCGCCCAGTGCCACAATCGCGCATGACGCCAGTTGATCCTCTCTTTCATTGCCTCGAACACTCACATCTCCTGGCACGAAAATAAATGTAACCACTTTCAGCCTCGCCTTTCTCACGGCCTCATTCCACAATCCAACGTACTTCCAAATCATACTCATAGAGTCACTCAAGATGCAGACCTGTGTTACCTTCTGTGTGCATACCCACTCAAATGTCCTGGTCACCGCCATAGTCTCCATGATCATACTACTCGTAGTGACCGCAAAGGCACCACTCTCCTCCCAGATCGTTTTTTCCTGCGCAATGAGCTGTGAAGGCCCAAGCATTGCGAACATGTCTAATCATCTAATCACAGATCCATCAGTGTATATAATCACATCCCCCTCTTTTGTATTCTCACTAACCAACGCCTGCGCTTCTTTCTCACAATTGTGGGACACCATTCTCTGCATTCCCTGATAAGTTAAGTGTTAATTGACATTGAGCACGCCTACAATAAAGTCTGGAGAAAGGGACTTTTGCTGAAGATTAGCAGAATGGAATAGATGAGAAGATATTCAAATTGATACATGTCTTCCTGACAAACAGAACCATAGTAACCAGCTATGCAAGTACAGAAAAAACCCCGGAAAAGCACACTAGAGAAGGGACGGCCTCAAGGTTCCTCTCTAAGCTACACACTTTTCCTTATTGTCATTGATGATCTGGCAAAAAATTTCCATGTGTCTAAAACACTGTTTGCTGATGACTTTACCATCTGTATCACTGATAAATACCTCCATCCTGGCAAACAAAAATATCAACAGAGCTCTGCTCCCAATCTCAAGGCCTACACTGATGAATAGGCTTTCAATGTCACGTTTTTTGCAGGATATGGCATCCATATACGATACCCTGCTGGATCTAACCTGAGTTCTGGTGACTTGTGATGAAAATTGATAAAATTATAAAGGCTGAGGCCATCAAGAAAGCCATTGAGTTAATACACAAACAGTTTGATCTCATGGAACTTGTAGCAGACAGACTTGCAAAGAGATGCGCTTCAAAAACAACAAGAGCAAAGACATTTTAGTCTTAGAACAGTCAAACAGATTCTCAAAAACAACACCAGGAAAATATGGCTGAATACATGGGCAAATGAGCTGACTGGTCGAATTGTATTTTATGAAATTACACGTCTAAAGGACAATGACAACATAAACAAACTCTGCAAGAGAAATCAATCCCTTATCTTTCAGTTTCAAACAGGACATGAAAGAGTCAATAACCATTTAAACCGTATCAAACTTCAGCAATTAACTATTTGTAGACACTGCTCTCATTCTAACGAAACAGTGGGAAATCACCTTATTGACCGACCTTACCTTTCAATTGCCAGGAAAAAAACTTTTACAGACACCCGTAACAGCAATTAACTGACTGTATGGATCACCAAATCAACTTCAGAAGACCTGCACTTTTTAGAAAATTGTATTATGCTGACAAGAATATAACTACAAACCAGCATTTGAATATTGACAACAACAGCGGTCTGACACATCCGGCTTCAGCATGGTCTTTTGATCACTTTGACCATATATGGGATGGGCCAGCCAACTCCCATCCCCATCACCTCTTTAGTCGCGACTTACGGTATGCATGGAAGGTAAAGTGTTTGATATGTGTTGCTTCCCTTTCGGATTCCGGCTACACACGGGCGTCAAAAGCATAAATTCCGTGCTATAATTGTAGATCAGATCTGAACTACTATCAATACTCAACCGTCCTGTGTTGCCGGGGCCCGAAAGGGGAGCAAAGAATAGCAACACTGTTTACCTTCCAAGCACGTCGTAAAAGGCGACTAAGGAGGTTATGGGATGGAGTTGGCTGTCCCCATCCCATATAGGGTCAGTGACCCAAAACCATGTTGAAGGTCGGATGTGTCAGGTCGAAATGCGCAGATATCGCAGCAATGCTGTAAAACTATGACACAATACATTCCGTTCTTCTGACTACATCCTGCTAATCTGCAGGAGTTTGAGAACGAACTCAGAAGAAAAAGAAGAAGAAGAAGAAGAATACTCAACAATTAAGTGCTATATAATACTCAACGATTAAGTGCTACCCAATACTCAACAATCAAAGCGATAGCAAGTATTTTCTGAACTATGACATTTATCATTTTCTGATGTGAGACACTTTTACAATACTCCCACAGTACTTTATATCAGGGATCGGCCAACCTATGGCACGCGTGCCACACTTGGCACGCCAAGCAATTTCAAATGGCACGCAGCCATCTTCACGTTCCCTGTATGAAGTTGATTATAAATCGATTAGCGGGGTTTCCTCGCTCATTTCGGCACTTGGGCGTAGCAGGGTACCAGCCACATATTTTTCTCTCACATGAAAGCAGTGCTAAATCCACAGTGTAGTCGCCTAACGCCTGAAAATTCAGAAAATTGTGTCAAACTCAAAGTGACAAAGTATGTTGTCGATTATGAGCAACTGGCCACGACCATGCAAGGGCAAGGCTCCCTTTAATTTTAAAAATTTTAAACAAAAAATCTTTCAAGAAACTCTATTTCTTTTAATGTTGTTTACCAATTTTACATATTATTGAATATCACTATATATTAATTAATTAAAATATAAAAATAAAATATATGGTAAAATAAGAATATTGACCTCGACTTGTATAAAAAGATATGTGATGTTGGCACTCTGAATAATTTGAAACCGTTAAGTTGGCACACAGTTAGCAAAAGGTTGCCGATCCCTGCGTTATATCAACAACAAATCTGGATAATTTCAGAACTCTTAAAATAGCAGCTGTACAACCCTTCAAACAGACTGAATGATGCATTCTGTTCAAGCTCGTAGATGGTTGCTGATGGGGGAGGTGAGAGGGGTTATAATTAGTTAAAACTCTGTCCCCTATTTATAAAAATTAAACATAATATTTAGCATTAGGAATAAAGTACCAAAGAAAAGTAAACACCCCCCGTACAACCATAAATAACACCATTCCAAAAACCACCTTAGGTCAAACCCACTGAAAATAAAATGGGACTCAATAAAACAAAGTGACGCGGTCTTTAATGAAATTCAACCCTCCTCCCTCCTTCATGCCCCCCCCCTATTTTGTTGCAAAATTGAATCTAGAGCTCTGATTTATTGTGTTAGGCATCGCCTGCATAAGAACACAGATTTTACGCAAAGATTATATATATATATATATATATATATATATATATATATATAATATATATATATATATATATATATATATATATATAAAGAAAGAAAGAATACATCACAAATTAGAAAAAGAAATTCATGAGATCAAGCTGGTTTTCTAGCAGGAAGAGGAACAAGAGACCACACATTCAACATCAGGCAGGAACGTAATTGAGAAATGTAGAGAAAACAACTTATACCTACATACGTGTTTCATAGACTACACCAAGGCTATTGATTGTGTTAAACATTACCAACTATAGTTGATCATGGGAGACATGGGCTTCCCCAAACATCTAATACGTCTTATTGAAACACTGTACCACGAATAAGAAACAGTAAGATTGGAGGGAGAAACATCTGAGTGGTTTGTTTTACAAAGTGCAGTGAGACAATGATGCTTTCTATCCCCTTATCTTTCTAACATCTATGCAGAGAATATAATGAGAAATGTACGGGAAAAACTAGAGGAAAATGAGTTTCATCCATTAAATATTGGTGGGTACACGATTCCAGATACGCAGATAAGATATGCAGACGACACAATCATTCTTACTGCTACACATCCTGACAGACCGTAACAGCTAATTACAAAACAACCAAGAAACACAACGAGATCCACAATCTGTATCTAAAAGCACAGATACAAAAATTATGACAATAAACAAAACAAAGATCAAATCGATAATCAACATAGATGACATAGGTCTAGAATGTGTAAACAAATTCGAATATCTGGTAGCAAATATACAAAAGTTCATGCAGATTGAACTGTTGAATTGTTCAGTTCAGATTAGAAGACTCGCAATTGCAACACTCAAATTAACACACGTGAGAAAGATGTAATTACCTTTTCAAGATCATGTGTTTTCCCAGTGGCAACATATAGATGCGAGACTTGAACTTTAAGCAAGACTATATCCAGAAGAATAAATTCATTTGAAATGAAGTGCTACAGAAAGATCTTACGAATATCATGGACAGAGAAAAAAAAGAAGAACATTGACATTTTGAAATAACAAACTAATCGAAGGGTAGCTTCTAAATACCAACGTAGGAAGGAAGCTACAGTATTTTGAACACTTAAAGCGCCATGATAGCATCAATAGGCTGATTCTGGAGGGCAGAGTGCCAGAGAGAGAGGAGAAAGGGGCAGACAATGAACCAGTAACATCGAATGATGCATGAACATGTCTCTGAAAAATGCAGGCCTATTTTCTCGGGACAGAGGGGCGTTCTGAGTATCCACCCTGAAAAGAACGTTCTGGAAATAATATGTACTATATATATATATATATATATATATATATATATATATATATATATATATATATATATATATATATATATATATATGTATACACACATATAGGTATACTGAAAACAGAAACTAAGTATGTTAGATAAATTTACATCATAAACTGAATAAATGATAATTTGATTTACCATACGAAATATTCTTATATTTCGGTTATTGCTCCAAGTTAGAGATAAATCAATGAATATAGATTAATTAATTAAATAACTGAAAAGGACAACAAACGAAAAATGAACTAAATTGCTTAAGAAATGTAGAAAAACCAAGGAATTGTGGTGAAAGAAGGTTGTATAAAAAATTGGAGCTAGACATATTCATTTGACACAAATCTCCAGCAGTGATTCACAAAGCTGTAAAAAGAAATTTAAGGCTTTGTGACGCACGTTTGATGATTGTAGCGTAATAGAAGTCTCAAGTTTACATATTGCGTGTAAGGACCTGTTCGTAAATTACGTCAACAATTAGGGGAAAGGTTATCTGAAAAAATGTGACAGATGTGAACAAGGGGGAAGGAGGTTGACAAAAGTTGACGCAAAAAAATCGGCTTTTATACACCAATTATTTTGTGGGAAATTTTAAAAGTTGAAATCAATAAAGAAGCGGTTTTTATACACCAATTAAACTGTGGATATTAATTCGTTTTCTTAATACAAAATATAATAAACATATATATTCTCGCACTTTTTCGACAAAGAAATATTTTTGGGTGGGGATTGGGGGTGAGGTAAAAAAAAATATTGGTATAATTATGCGAAAATAGGGGGGGGGTGGTTTCTGCATTCTTGAGAAGTTGTTAACAAACTAAAAAGGGGGGGAGGGGTCAATAATTGTACAAAAAGTGTAGACGTAATTTATAGACAGCCTTCTATTTGAAAAAAAAGTAAATTGGAGAATTATAAAGTAAATGGGAGAATTATAACGTAAATGGGAGAATTATAAAGTAAATGGGAGAATTATAAAGTAAATGGGAGAATTATAAAGTAAATGGGAGAATTATAAAGTAAATGGGAGAATTATAAAGTAAATGGGAGAATTATAAAGTAAATGGGAGAATTATAAAGTAAATGGGAGAATTATAAAGTAAATGGGAGAATTATAAAGTAAATGGGAGAATTATAAAGTAAATGGGAGAATTATAAAGTAAATGGGAGAATTATAACGTAAATGGGAGAATTATAAAGGAGCAAATTTTTACGCTAATAAAAAAAGATAAGCATGGAATGAAATAATCCTAGAAATCATTGAATAGATTAGAACTGCATCAGGACACGACACAATAGACTAAACAGCCACCTAAATAGACTAAGACCTGTTCTATCACCTCTGTGTCCATGTGGGCAGGCAGAACAGACAGCGGACATATAACCTGCAAGACTACATTACACTAAACCAGTTAAAGGAGGAACACTGGTTCACAGAGGCGAATATCCACAGAGAGCTGTAAATGCGCACCGAGAAGCTTTCAAATACAGCATCATTTATTAATAAAACCGGACTTCATGTGTAGGCATGTCAAACTGCTAACAAGAAGAAGAAGATAACAACACATCCAGCGAATTATTTCTTTGCCATCCTCTCTTCTTCCCTGGTTACTAAATGTTCAAGTTTTGCTCTTTTCATCACGTCTTAAGAATCTTGACTGTCTGCCTTTTATATGTGCTATATTTTGTCTGTTTACTCCAGTTTCTCTGATGACCTTCAAATTAGTGCTCGTAGTTCTGTATGCTATTATCATCATTCTTCAACAGCAATCACATTCCAGTAGCCTTCAGTTCACATGTTTCAGTAGCCTTCAGTTTACACGTTTCAGTAGCCTTCAGTTTACACGTTTCAGTAGCCTTCAGTTTACACGTTTCAGTAGCCTTCAGTTCACACGTTTCAGTAGCCTTCAGTTCACACGTTTCAGTAGCCTTCAGTTCACACGTTTCAGTAGCCTTCAGTTCACACGTTTCAGTAGCCTTCAGTTCACACGTTTCAGTAGCCTTCAGTTCACACGTTTCGCTAGCCTTCAGTTCACACGTTTCGCTAGCCTTCAGTTCACACGTTTCAGTAGCCTTCAGTTCACATGTTTCAGTAGCCTTCAGTTCACACGTTTCAGTAGCCTTCAGTTCACACGTTTCAGTAGCCTTCAGTTCACACGTTTCAGTAGCCTTCAGTTCACACGTTTCGCTAGCCTTCAGTTCACACGTTTCGCTAGCCTTCATTCACACGTTTCAGTAGCCTTCAGTTCACTCGTTTCGGTAGCCTTCAGTTCTCACGTTCAGTAGCCTTCAGTTCACACGTTTCAGTAACTTTCAGATCACATTGAGTTTTTAATAGTTATAATCCATTCTTCCCAACCACAGACAAGAATTGGTTCGATGTAAAACTCTAACACTCGAATAACTACAGCGTAGTTCACGAGGATGTGACGAGAGAGTCAAATACGAGTTGGTGTTACTTAATAATATCAGAAAAGACCATCTTTATTTTCTGGTCACGTTATGAGACAATGAGGTCTGGAGAACATACGTTGTTACAACAGGAGAGATAAAGGAAAGAGATAGGGGCCTATCTAGAACGACATCGTATGAGAATATTAAAGTCTGACATCGTGGCCTGACAAAAAGTCAACAAAGACCCTGATTAAAGATACTTGAAATAGGGATTGTGGAGATTCATGATAGCCGACGTCAGTCGGCACGGCACCTAATAATGATGGATTATGCGTACACAGATTAAATAACACACAAAAATGTTAATGAGTAGATGACAATGAAGGAAGACAAATCCTAAGAAACAGTTTAATAGTTGGAATAATTGTGTTCGGAAAACATGAAATTACACTCTCAAACATTAAATACACATACCTTTAGCTGAATCAACCCGTTTTAAATGAGCATGTCAAAGCCAGCCTTCGACTATTTCCTTGTCATCAGAACAGGGACATAAACCACCGCACTGGTGTATCGAACGCTATCGACCGATAATCAGGTCAATTGGATTCTACGGGGTAAAAGGAAAGAGAAAAATCCACTGGATGTGTGCTGGTCTAAACACACTTGCAGAACTATGGGTATTTTCTTCGCAGGAATAGCCTTCCTTTTAAACTACACAGACTTGATTATGTTATTCGAGTCAGTTCTCAAATTACACATTATACCGCACATGAAACTTCACAAGTAAACAATTAAAAATACGAAAACGCGTGGGTATTTAATCGATTTTTGTATGCATCCGATTTTGTGGCTTGGATTTGAAAGAGGCCAAAACCAACTTCACAAACATTTTTTTAATACTCTGGCATCGCACCGCTCAATAAACTGCCAAGCGAAGAGAGAAACCAATGGATGACAGCATCGACCTTCCATGCTGTTACTGCCTCCTTCGCCGTCTGTGATAGATATCGTCGCCTGCACGGATCTACTACTGTTCGATGGCTGGGTCAGGAAAGAGTGAAGGAAGTGGATTAAGTATAAAGAAATAATTGACGATTTATCAAATAAATGAGACGGGAGAAGTCGTCTGCTGTAGATGAATTGATACGGGTAGAGATAAAGTATTAAAAATGAAAACGAATTTGATAAAAATGCTACGACTTGTAAAAATAAAATTGCAGATGCGTAATCACGGAAAGAAACTATTGCATAATCATATAGAGAACTGCGGTCTGCGGATATATAAATGATTTTGTAAAATTGAGTATGAAAAATGGAAAGTGATATGCGGCAATGCAAGGAATATATGGATGATTTGGCCAGGATTTTTCCATGTACAGACCAGGATTTTTCTCCTAATATCTCTTAAGAAGTGCTTGCACGGGCGGTGATATTTTGAGAAATCTTATATCAATTAGAGTAATCATTTCACTCAGCTGTTCGATAAACCAAACTAAAATTAGAATTTTCATTTCAAATATAAATATTCCATCAGTTACAAATATCCTCTCTCTCTCTCTCTCTCTCTCTCTCTCTCTCTCTCTCTGCTGTTTTTTTTTATTAATGACTTATGACTAATATAAATAGCCAAACTGTCAGAGGATATCCAACAAGGCCGGCGGTGCCGCGGTAACAACACAAAGAAGCAATAAACACTACGTTAATGTAATATTGTTACAAGATAATCTAATTATCAAATGGTAAAAACAATGTAAAAAAAAAAGAAACAACAGTAAACAAATGAACAAGGACTGGTTCTTGTTTGGAACCCGTGCCTCCTTGCTTATTTTAGGACTAATTAATGTATTATATCAATAATTAATCAATAATTAATTTAAATAATCATTTTTAAGGTTAGGGATAACTAGCCTAACCCTAAATAATTTATATTTAAATTAATAAATGATAAACACAAACTGATAAACATAGCCAAGGGAAATAATCAAATTGGGGGACACGGGTCTCAAACAAGAACCAAGTGCTTTTTCTACGTTGTGGTCTAAAGGTACCTTTATCAAGAAACAAATACAAACAAGAAAGAAAAAGACAAAATTATTTCATTATCAATATGGTCTTGGCTGCTGTCTCGCAAGCCCTGATGCCAACAATCAACTATGAGTTGCTAAAACTTACTGATGCAATGTCTGTTCTGCAAGCTCTTGACAGCGACGACGTCCAAGACCTGAGGAAAGCAAATCGAGAAGTCAGAATCAAAAGTAGGGTATTACTACAATGGATACCATCAAACTGTGGCACGCCAGGCAATGAAGAGGCAGATATGCTGGCAGAAGATGGAGTAAAACAGGAACAAAAAGACCAAGACATTACCTACCATGATAAGAGGACCCTCGTCACAGCTAATAGAAAAGTTGATCATTCAACGGACAACTATCACTATTTTAACAGAGCTAAGCATGGTATTATCCTCCTAATGAGGACAGGACACAACAGATTAAACATTCACTTAACTAGACTAAGACTTGTTCCATCACCTCTGTGTCCATGTGGGCAATCAGCACAGACAGAGAAACATATCCTATACTTACTTACTTATTCGATCCCCGGGGTTGCGATGTTTCACTCTTGCTTCCCTATGCCAGGTGGTGGTATGTGCATGTTTTCATCAGCCTGTATTAAGGGTGTTGGTGATGGAGGGGTTTGGTGGTAACAGTTGTTTTCGAAGGTCTTATAGTGCAGGGAGTTCAATAAGCTGGTGTTTTACTGTTTCCTTCTTCTTGTATGTTGCAGTGATTGCAGTATGGTGTATGGTCTGTGATAATCCTTTGTAGATGTTTGTTAAGTTGTACATGTGTTCGCAGCATAAATTTTGTGGTTTGATCTTTGTGGTGTATCTATTTAAGCTGTCGTGTCAATTTGGTTGGGACATGTCTGCATATAGCACTCTTCCTTTATGAAGTTTAAGAGCTCTGTTTTTCTTTTGGTTCTTAGGTGGTGGATCATCGCATTGGATATTTTATCCGGACGATGTGCTTTTCTTGGCTATAATTTTTTTAGTGCAGTCTGGAGTTCTTGAATGGTGAAGTTTTCTTTCATCAAAGAGTGCAGTGTTTTCTGGTTTTGATCTTTCTTTAGATTTTAAAATTTTGCCAATTGTATTGTCTATCGCTTTCCTATGGGATGTTTTGTTGATGCTTGAAAAGTATTTGTTAAAACTATTTGCTTTGTCTCTGTCTTTCACTAGTACCTGGTTTGCAATCCACAGGGGTTTTGGGTTTGTATGTTTATTTTTCTCTGATAGGTTATTTAATAACTTCCAGGCCCTCTTGCCATCAGTGCGAAGGTTGATCTTAGTACAAGTGTCTGACAATTTTTGTTGTTTTTCATCTTTTGTTTCTAGTCGGATCAGTGCAGTTAGTTTACTATATTATGTTCTGTTTGCATGTGTAGGGAGCTTCTCTGCTTTCTTTCTAGCTTCTCTTTTTGACAAGTTCTTCAAATTTCTTTCTTTGTTAAGAATGGGGTATATTTATTTCTGCATCCTCGGGGGATTGTTCTGTAGGCTGCATTAAGAATGGTTGCATTTATGTTTTTGTATAATGTGTTTATATCTGTGTCTTTGTCAATTTTCACTACGCATTACCTCTAATTTCTATCACTATATGACGCTCGTGTGGCAACCGTGGGCTGAACTTCTAGTCTCTCGTGTGGCAACCGTGGTCTGGAACTCTAGTCTCCCTCGTGGCAACCGTGGGCTGGACCTACAGTTCATGGTGCAAAGAATATGGCCACCGTAATCTAATCATATATATCGCCGGAGGCAAAAAAAAAAGAACATTAGGGGGTAGGCTGACAACCTCTCACCTTCCACCTATGCTAACAACCTCTGACCTTCCACCTGTGTTATGCTGACAACCTGTGACAAAATCATCACTGTCGCTGATTCATATCATATCTCAATTTCTTAAGTGTGTCTTCCATCAAATGATCCCCATTAAGTGTGTCTTCCATCAAATGATCCCCATTAAGTGTGTCTTCCATCAAATGATCCCCATTAAGTGTGTCTTCCATCAAATGATCCCCATTAAAGACGAAGAGAGATATGTCATCGAGCATTGCACATTTGTTCTTTTGTGACAGATGAGGAACCATCACCGCGAATATGTTAACAATTTAACAAGAGAATGATAAGTTGGTTCAGAATTGTATACCGCGCTCCTGGCACTGCGTTATGATCTTGGGATACTACCGTAGTGGTATACCTTCCTTCAGGGACTAAATATGCATCAATAAATCCCCCTAACACAACCGTGTCTTTATGACAACAACCTTTTATGGTCCCGTGTGCCTCGGTGACTCAACTGAGGGGGAACTATGCTTTTGCCGGAAATGATATGGGATGTCAAGAGCTTCCTGTTCACTGTAAAAGGATTATATCATCATCATCATCATCATTCTCTGAACATAAACATTGTCTCTGTCAGCGTGGTGTAAACACTTTCGTTACTCTATGTTTTCCTGTGAAGGAGTGCAGGGAGACTTTCTATGAGCTGTGGAAATAAAGGCCGCTTTTGCCATATCATATCCCACGACATGTACAGGAAAAATTTGGATTGTACCTGCGAAAGAAAAAAATCCTGTCCCAACGGTAGATTGATCCCGGGACCGTAAAGGTCAATTAACGACGTCTAACCAACGACCTAACCGCATGGTGTAAACACTAAGTGTAGGAAAGTCAAAAGAGAACGTATTTAAATAATACATATCATTTTTAGCATCCCTATGCTGGAGCTTTGGATAATCTAAACGCTGACCTGGCGACCTGACAGTAATTATTCGTCCAAGAAATATAACGACCATCAGGAATCCTTTATGTGTTGCAGGAATCGGAATCCGTTGCTAGGCGACGTTTATCCATATCAATGGTGATTGGACAATGCTGCTCTATTGATCGATAGAGCTCTTCCTGTTTCAACAGTGGTTTGAAGTTCGTCGTTGTTTAATGTCTGACTTAGAGGGGGTCACAAAGGACGGAAGACGAATGCTGTTTGCCGACATTTTTTGCTATTTATTTTGTTTTGAATAAAACGGCACGGCATAAAATTAAACTGTTTTGGTTTGTTTAACTGGATCATTTATACCGTATAGTATCAGTATTAATTAACTTGCTATAGTCAACATTTATGTAACAGTAGCGGGTTTCCTGAATGATCAAATAGTACATTCAATAGCATGAGAAATAGACTAACATGTAAACACATCGCAAACTACATATGAGAGTTGGCAAATACTACAGATCGACCTATTAATTTTTAAACTCCTATTACTTATCACACCTTACTTTACTTTACTTTATATTGGCTCGCTAAGTAGAAACTGCGGTCTGGACTTGTAGTAATGGGTGTAAAGAAGAGGGTTTGTCCTATTGTGCAGTTGGAGACTCCTGGGTGGAAGAGGATGCTAAATACACCATCACTGCAGAGGGGTCAGCAGATGTAACAGTAGAAGTATTAACTAGTTGTCTCAGACGCATATGCTGCGCTCCAGCTTGACGTGATGATCCTGGTATACTGCCTCGCTAGAATATTCCCCTGGGGAACTAACATGCATTCATAGCCCCCCCCCCCCCCCACTACCTCAACTCAACGATCTCTTTTGATACAACAAACCTTATACGAGTATGGTGTCACCTCAACTGAACAGGACTTGTGCTTTTGTTAAAACGGTTGTCAAATGTCAAGAGCTACCTGTTCACCGCTAAAGTGATTACTGAAGGGAGAGTGCAAATGTGCGGCATATATATGGCATTCGCCTGCAGACTAAGCTGAAAGTTTTCAGAGCAGCGGTACATTCAGCGTTATACGCTGGTGAAACATAGACTGTGCATAGACGACATGAGACACTCAATCACTTTCACACAACTTCCTGCAGGAAAGTTACGAACATCAGATGACAAGCCAAGGTTCCGGATACCACTGTCCTTGATCTAGCTGGTATCTATAGCATTGACACCATTCTGATGCAGTCACAGATTCGTTAGGAGGGTAATGTGGTGCGTATGCCAGAATAATTGCTACAAAAGTAATTTAGTACTTATGCCAGATCGTTGATACCAAAAATACTTCGCTACGGTGAATTGCATAAGGGCATACTTTCTCAACGTAGGCCAAAAGAAACGCTGTATAGATTTGCTATATTATACTTACGTAAATATAGCGCATTATATTTACCGTGCCGCGGGAGCCGCGTTAGCGCAGTGGTTAGCGCACTGGCTTCGCATATGAGTGGTCCTGGGTTCATTCCCCAGCTGAGGCGGAAATGTTTTCAGATCGCAACGGCTCCCAGGTCGACCCAGCCTTAAATGGGTACCGGATTAATCCGGGAAGTAAAGACTGCGAGGGAGAGGAGATGGCTACCGCCCTCATTTGCAGAGCCTGTGAAATGTGAGATCGCTAACATCTCACACTTCTCAACTTTAATGAAAGTTCCACTCATACACGACGGACTAACACAAAAACTAGTGGGTAATTATGTGCACACAAGAAATCATACAAATTACAATACACAAAATATATTCAACGTATCAACAAAAAGGCCTTTATCAAGATAGGCACAAAACATCAAAAGACGACGCCAGCATCTCATTTCCATATTTCCGTTGGATACGTTTGTGTGTTGTGATAATTTCTATTCCAGTCCGTCGTGTCTGAATGAAACTATTATTAAAACCTGTGTTTTACGTAAGTACAATTGTAGAGAGGCAGTAAGGGTTGACTACAGTCAGAAACCTTCGCAGAGAGGCAGTAAAGGTCATCTCCGCAGAGAGGCAGTAAAGGTCATCTCAGCAGAGAGGCAGTAAAGGTCATCTCCGCAGAGAGGCAGTAAAGGTCATCTCCGCAGAGAGGCAGTAAGGCCCGCCAACGTAGAGAGGCAGTAAGCGCCGACTAAATATAACAGGGACACACCACACACGATGGAAAGGTGCAAAGGGGAAGAAAAAGGGGCTCATAGAGGCACTACGGGGAATCGCCCCAGGAATGTACGTTAAAAAAATTTTCATTTGCCATATGTTACAACAACCTTCGAATTTGAAGTATCGGCTTGTTTTCCAATACCGGAGTTTTATATTTTTGATTACTTGAACACTTGTCAAATCTAGCAGGGATCTCATGCCGATCACTGGGGTATCTTTAGTGTACCGTATTTGTACATCCCATACTATCGTCACAACCTCATTCTGGACTCTCTCCAATCTATCCACATGTGTCTGTAGCAGTGTAAACAAACTGATGATATAATCTAGCGGTTATCAATCTATTTTGTCGGTGGTTCCCTTCTGGTACAATATTTCATACCTACCTTCCTTCCTCTCCGCATGGCTTAAAGTGGGTGTTGACTGTCTTTACATAACACCAAAGTTATATCATATGTATTGACATTTTTCTTGTCATTTATCATTCACATAGTTAACTCCATGTGCCCCATCTAGACGGGTATGTTTCACTCCAATTTCAAAATATATCTTCGACTCCCTAGAAAGCCAGAAATTTCTGTGGTTCCCAGGGGTTGTCATGTATCCTACGTTGAGAAATACTGTCGTAATCAAAAATGGATAATAATATGTCTGAAGCAATGGAAAATAATATGTCTGAAGCAATGGAAAATAATATGTCTGAAGCAATGGAAAATAATATGTCTGAAGTAATGGAAAATAATATGTCTGAAGCAATGGAAAATAATATGTTTGAAGCAATGGAAAATAATATGTCTGAAGCAGTGGAAAATAATATTTTATTGCATGTGTGTCTCGCAATTTATTGCTTGTGATTAGCTGGTATTGTGCCTGTGATTAGCTGGTATTGTACCTGTGATTAGCTGGTAATGTACCTGTGATTAGCTGGAATTGTACCTGTGATTAGCTGGTATTGTACCTGTGATTAACTGGTAATGTACCTGTGATTAGCTGGTAATGTACCTGTGATTAGCTGGTAATGTACCTGTGATTAGCTGGTAATGTATCTGTGATTAGCTGGTATTGTACCTGTGATTAGCTGGTATTGTACCTGTGATTAGCTGGTATTGTACCTGTGATTAGCTGGTATTGTACCTGTGATTAGCTGGTAATGTACCTGTGATTAGCTGGTATTGTACCTGTGATTAGCTGGTATTGTACCTGTGATTAGCTGGTAATGTACCTGTGATTAGCCTGATTCGGAGAACAATTTTTTTAAATATTTGATCTTTACTTTGAAGTGATTTACAACAGCACGTATGAGAATGAACCCGCGGTAAGAGAATGCTACATGAAAATGAAAAAAAGCAAGATGCAGGAAGACCAAGAAGAAAGTGGATTGAAGGTGCTACCAACATTCTGACAAGGTAATATATTAAGGCACACGAAGCGACGAAACGTCTAATAGACCGAGAATCGATCGTCTTTCAATCATCCGACGCCTCACAGCATACGCAGATAGACGTATGTAGTACACCGCATTCAAACTTGTTATAACTTCTGTGCACACTTTAGTGATTTCCAGTCTGCTTTTGACTAGGTGGTAAAACTTATAACAGATGTGGTGATGCTGACGTGACTGATATCAATAAAGAGGTAACAATGCAATAATGTGTTCAGTTATATTCAAAACCACAAGATACAATCATATATACAGATGGTTCAGTTAACACGAATACGCGCACGCGCGCGTGTATGTTGATAAGTGGGTGTGCATGTGGGGGGGGGGGGGTTGTCTTCTATAAAAATGACAGGAACGTGATTGAGAAATCGTATCTCTGTCTACTCCACAACCACATTGAGTATGAGAATGGAGGTGGAGTATATGACGGCGGCACTTAATTGGCTAACGACAGAAACGCCAATTCACGTGGTGATACTCTCAGACTATCAATGAATGTTTATCATTCGTTTGTTTAAAGTATATCAATCAAGTGCCATGCCGAGTGATGTAGGCTATCATTCTTCACAACTGTCTGTCTCCTGTATTGTTAATACGTTCACTTGGTAACTTCTGTTTGTGCCACAGTGATAACCCATCAAGAAATTTCTATCTTTGTCTTCCTCTGTCTCTTCTCCCCTTGATCTTTCCGACGGTTATTAAATGGTGAAGTTTTACTTTCCTCATCACATACCCTAAAAATGTTGATTGTCTGCTTCTAATTTTTGTTACAATTTTTGTTTTACTCCAGTATATCTGAGAACTTCTACATTAGTTTTCTTGGCTGTCCATGGAATTTTCATCATTCTTCTTAAACACCACGTCTCAGTTGCCTCCGGCTTATCTTGGGCACTTTTGTTTACTGTTCATGCTTCGCTTCCATAAAGATATGTATATTTGATACCATATATCAAAGTATATAGATGCGCGCTAGAAGAGAACTGAACCAACCTATGTGAACGACACATTTGTTCATATATATATATATATATGCATGTTAAAAAAGAACCGGACCACCCTATATAAACGACACATTTATCCGATGTATAATTGTACTTAAATATACTGCAATTGTCATTTAGGAGTCAGAGACAATGAAAGTACAGATTAATTGATGGGAAACGAGATGATTGACGGCACAGTTTTGAGAAGAGGTAGAATTGACCTAATCAGACAGTCATAGATTTGCAGCAGAATAAAAAAGAATGAGACTTTGTACATACGTACAAAGAATTAAAGAAATGTGAGTTACCAGATAAGGGAGAAAGTATGTATTCTCTGAAAAAATCTCAAGATCAACTAATCAATATCTGACTGGAACTGAGTTTGAACATTCCTGGCTGGCTGTTGGAATGGAGAGAGAGGAATACTTAACAGAATCCTCTTTGTACTTTAGTGCTGAATTCCTACTAACCAAATAACCACAAAATAGCAAGCTTTTCATACATTTAATAGCGAACGAGGTTTCTGACAAATGCGCCGGTCCTCCTTACAAGCTATGGTAACATTAATGAATTGTATTCGATACAGGTTAATTAAAAGTGACGTCAACTTTATATATCAAGTGACATATTCTTTCCAGAACGTTGTCTTCGTCTTGGATACTCTGAACACCTCTCTGTTCCGAGCAAGTAAGACTGAGCATTTGGCAAGAGACATGTGCATACATTCTTCGATGTCGCTGGTCCATCGTCTTCTTGGTCTTCCTTTTTTTCTCTCTCCCGACACCCTGCTTTCTAAAAATCAGTCTCGAATAACCCCATGTCAGATGATATCAAATTCAGAATGACGTCAACTATTTCTGTTATATTTATTGTCATACGATCTGATATAATAAAACTGTTGCTCACAGAGTAAATCTCACCGTAAATTTAGTTGTGACCATCTACGATATCAAACCTGTTGCCCACAGGTTTAAAGAGTAAATCTCACCATACATTTAATTGTGACCGTCGACGATATCAAACCTGTTGAGTAATTGGAAAACAGTCTAAAGTTATTCATTTAACTTTTCCAGTCATTTTAATCGAGCCCTGTGTATATATTTTGTCGCGACAGCCAATGAAAATCACGAGGGAAGTCGTGAATAATTTTATACGACTATTTTTCAATTAGCCACTAGGTATTATACTGCCGACATTCACGTTTTAATTATGTGCCCATTGTTTTGTCCTCTTTAGTCGTAGTACTGGGATTCCCTGTGGCGTATTGGCTAAGTCCTGACCATCAACAGTACTATAAGACCTAACTGCAAAGAGTAAACATAAACAGGCCTTCATTCGGTACGTTTTTATTAATGTCACAAAAATGTTGATTCGTTATTATTATTGCTTGATTCTTGTCATTATTTCAATATTGTCATTGGTTACTATTTATAGGGCAAATACTTGGAGTAGCCTTGGCTATTTTTGGCTATGCGATTCCACGTATATAAATATTGACCAACGGAAATAATCAAGAAAAGGAACGAATGAAGGTCTAATTAGTTCAGAGAACAGGTCTTCTACTGCCAATCGGCCGAGGCTAAGCCATGACCGTCTCTAGTATAATACATATTGGCAAATGGAAAGTCTTCTTTCTTTTCGCTTCATGCCCCTTTGTGCCTTGCAGTGTCAGGGGTAGAAGAGTTCTCTGGAGATGGCTTTCGTGTGTGCTTAATATATGTTTGTTTTCGTTTACTTTTTTATTTCTACAACCCATCGTTTGCGTGGACTGCCCCTGCCTTTGTCTATCATCGTGTCTGTACAGTAATGCTTTCTAAAGAGCACTGTCTTATGGTAGTCTGGAAGCGTGCGAACACTACTTAATCTGTTGTCTTCTAATGTAATCCAGGATTGGCATTGTGTTTGTTAGTCGTGTGATGTTTTCGTTTCTGATTCTATCTCTTATTGTTACTCGATTCTACGTAGACGAGTCATTTCTCGGAGGTTTAAAGTCCCTTCATGTTAAAGTCCCTACATGTTAAAGTCCCTACATGTTAAAGTCCCTACATGTTAAAGTCCCTACATGTTAAAGTCCCTTCATGTTAAAGTCCCTACATGTTAAAGTCCCTTCATGTTAAAGTCCCTACATGTTAAAGTCCCTACAAGTTAAAGTCCCTACATGTTAAAGTCCCTTCATGTTAAAGTCCCTATCGCCCGTGTGATGCCGGGGCCCGAAAGGGGAGCAAAGAATAGCAACACTATTTACCTTCCACGCATGTCGTAAAAGACGACTAAGGAGGTTATGGGACGGAGTTGGCTGTCCCATCCCATATAGGGTCAGCGACCCAAAGCTATGCTGAAGTCGGATGTGTCAGGCCGAAAGGCGCAGATATCGCAGCAATGCTGTAAACCATGACACAACGCATACCGTTCTTCGGACTACATCCTGCTAATCTGCAGGAGTTTGAGAACGAACGCAGAAGAAGAAGAAGAAAGTCCCTACATATTAAAGTCCCTACACGTTGTATGCAACCTATTTATACGTTTTTGTTCTTTTGATATTTATATTATTGCTTGATAGTCTGCAAAAAGAAATTCGCCCAATATATTGTTTAGTTTGTCTTCTTCATTGGTGGTGGCAATTTTACAAATACAATTTATATATGTGATAAATAGCAACGGAGATAGAACAAGATAGAGTCAGCCTTCAAAATTCCTCATTTGATTATCCCCATGATTTTCATTTGTCATTAGGATTATACTTTGTGGACAGCCAGTAAAAATCAAGGGAATAGTTAAATTAGTCATTTTAGAAGACTGGATTTCTCATTTGCCAATAGGTTTTATACTGTAGAAGATCGTGACTAAGACATTTGTCTTTTGTTGACTAATGTCGCTTGTTCGATACAGTGTGTGATAGCTTGTTTACGTGCGCATTTGTGAAGTCAAAGAAGGTTATGGTGTCTATATAGAATATCCAGACAAAACATCTGATGAGTTGTTTGATGCCTGTGGTGAGATATGTTCTAACTATTAAGCTGAAATAACAGCACTAGAAGTTGCCTTGTACCACCTGAAGACCATATTTGATGCCATTCAGTCAAAAGTCCTAAACATTATTATTTTTATAGACTCTATATCCGCTCTTCAAGCACTAGAATGTGATGGGCATTGTAAGTCTGAGTTGGTTGAAATATACCACCATGCCAACCAGCTGCTTACATCATATGAAGTCAGCATTGTTATGCAGTGGATTCCTGACCACTGAAACACACCTGGCAATGGCAAGACAGACAGACTAGCAAAGATGGTGGCTCAACAAGAACAGCCCTATACACAAACAACCATGCACACAGTTAAAATGATGTTGAAATATGTGAACAAAGAAAATTGGATGAACAGATAGATTATTAAAACACTGGGAGGGAAATATATAAATATATGACAGCCCATTTCCTAAAGACAACATCAACCTCATGGGAAGGAAAGACCAGAGTATCATCTTCCGACTGCGCACACAGAATGTACAGCTTAACAATCACCTGAACAGAATACAACCACAACACACTCCCGGGTGCCGGCTGTGCGCTCATCCCTATGAAACTGTTGACCACCACCTTTTTCAATGTTCAGCGCTGGATAATGTCATGAAAATACTTCTCCCTCCAGAGCCAGATAAGTGGAACACTTTATATGGAACAAAACTACAGCTAAGAAACACATGCATATATCACACACTGGCATTGGATCAAATGGCATCAGTCCATGGGTCGCTGGATGAGCAACTAACCAACCAACCTAAATATAGGAGGTGTAGTTAGTGATGTAAGGTACGACTTCGCTAAAAGTAGGTGGAAGTCATGACTGTAAGGTACGACTTCGTTAAAAGTAGAAGGTGTAGTCAAGGATGTAAAGTAAGAGTTCATTAAATTTAGGAGGTAGGTTTAGGATCGCAGACACAATTCGGGGGTCTCATTGGTATAGTGGTTAAACATTCTGGTTTGTGTTCACGGGGTCACGTTTCGAATTCTGCTTTCAATGTCTTGTTTATAACCCTTTTTTTTCCTAGATCCTTATGGATTCTTGTGATATGCGTGACTATCGCCAATAGAATATCTACTATAGTCCGTTCAGATTCGTTTGCCGAGATGTTAAATTATTTTTATCAAAAACGTATTGTTCATTTGGATTGATCATTTGAAGTTAGGTTTAGAATAATAATGTCGCTATAGAAATATTTTTTTATCAAAGAAATGTGATCCAGTATCAAAGATACCTTATTTAACCTATATTAAAAAAAAGTTAATCTAAATTATAAACAACCGCTGGATTATGTAGATGCTTACATCTCACAGCTGATTATTAAATATAAAGGCATGACCCTCACGGTAGAATGTGCACCGTTCTAAAAGTAGTTGTTTCCACTGTACATTTGTATAAAGCAATGTTACATATGGAAATTCCCGTTTAGCACCAAATATTATTTTTCCTGAACTTAGAATTATGTGAAATCAAAAACGGCTATTTACTCGATTTCAAGTCACAAGTCAGAGGCACGTCTCAATATTTACAGAAAGTTGGCGGCACTAAGCATATTACCTTCTGCAAGTCTATGTGAGAATGAATCTGAAAGCGAAATATTTTACTGCGCATAACATTGCTATAAAGATTTATCAATACTTCTGCAGAGAGCGTAAAAAGGGACATCTTTATTGTTCTTTATCAAATCCTGAGAAGAGAACAATGCATATTTTAGGTTTGTGTAAACGTTCATTTGATCGAATAGTGGAAGCAAGCGGATATTTATTGCCAACAAATTCACGAAAGCAAGGAAGGAAAGAAAAGATAGACAGTTTCGATAAGGACCTAGTAAAAAGAGAAATATGTAGAATGTTTGATAAAAACGAAGAAGTGACACTTAGAAAGTTGAAGATTTGGCTGAAAACTAATAACGACATTGAAATATCAAAAACTTTATTATGGAAAACTGTAAGAAATGCAGGCTTCACCTTTAGAAAGTATGCTGGTGGAAAAAACATTATTTGTGAAAAGCCACATCTGGTAGCTCTTAGAAGCAAGTATTTACGTGAAGTGAAGGGAATGCGCGAGAATGGTTATGATATTGTGTATTTAGATGAAACTTGGATCAACGCTCATCATACAAATGAAAAGGAATGGCAGTTAGCAGATGGAAGTATTAAAAGATCAGTACCAAGTAGTAAAGGGCAACGTTTGATAGTTGCACATGCAGGTAGCAGACATAATGGGTTGTTGCAGAATGCTCATCTAATTTTCATTTCAAAATCCATTGACAATAGAGACTACCACTCCGAAATGAATGGGCACATATTCGAAGACTGGATCGAAAAAAGTATTCTTCCAATATTAGATAGACCTTCTTGTCTGATAATGGACAATGCTTCATACCATAACGTAGTGAACGTAGAAGATAGAATCCCAACATCATCAAGTACAAAAGATGCAATCAAAACGTGGCTCATAAAAGAACACATACCAGTTACCGACAGGTACTTGAAACCCGAATTGCTTAACCTTGTAAAACAGACACAACGAACAAAGATATTTAAAATAGACAAGTTAATTGAAGAACATGGTCATAGATGTTTGAGACTACCTCCATATCATGCACACTTAAATCCTATAGAGCTAATTTGGGCAAAAGTTAAAGGACACGTAGCATCTACAAATACAACTTTCAAATTATGTGATATTGAGACACTTACAAATCAGGCTCTATCAAATATACATAAAGACTACTGGGTGAAATGTGAGGATCATGTGTTACGCCAAGAAGAGGAATATTGGAAAAAGGAAGGTTTGTTGTTTGTTCAGCCGAAAACAGTAATCGACCTATTTGACTCGTCTGATTATGAATGATCATTACTCTGATTAAGTCTACACTAAAAAAAAGTTTGATTTGCAAAATTTACAAGTTGATTTGTAAAACATTTCATTGCTCAATACCACCCAAGCAATTCAAAAAAATGTTATAAGCAAACCATCAACCATTACTTATAAAAATTAGCCCGCTTGATTCAATACAGAAGTTCAGATATCTTGGATCAACTATTACAGACAAAATTTCCTTACATGAAGAAGTATATGTACTTATTTCAAAGGCAGCGACAACATTTGTGAAACTCACACCAAGAGCATGGAACAATATCAAATTGACTCTACGAACAAAAGATATATTTTAAATTTTTTTTACACCAGCCACCATGTAAAATTTTGTGGACACGCCTATGGGTCATCATTGCACTAGATTACTGTAAAATATTTTGTTTATGGTCGAAATAATATTTACATGGGCAAACATCAAAAGAATTCGCCGCTTTCAAATAACCGTTACAGCTAGACATCAAGTAACACATATGTTTTCGCGACATGGACATTTTAACAACGTATGCCAAAATTCATGTGAAATCATCAAGAACTTTTTGAATTATAAATCATAACATCTCGGCAAACCAAACACGTCTTTTGTTCCATATTTTCTTATATTCCAATTACTTTAGTTGGCAGGCGGTAGCATGTGACACATAGCATATACAAAATGACCAACGCAGAGCACAACAATAACCGAAAACATGACACAAAACTCTATTTGAATTATGTTGGTAGGTCTTATATGGAGATTGGTCACGATCTAGGCGATTACAGCAGTTCTAAAATTGGTCTTTATAGTAGTGGCAGTCAGGTTTGTGGTATTTGGCTCTCAATTCATGATTCATATAACTCAGAATGGATTTCTACATCTTGCGTGGAAATAACAAACATATTAGGATTTCTCACCCGCAGTGATTAACTTGGATATGTCGCCCAGGTTCTGCTGGAATTCGTGGCATAAAAGAGAGGGACAAATGACAAACAGATTTCAAGGACACGTGTCAGGACATATGACAATGTATGACGGGGGATATTTTGAATTCTCCATGTACTCGTCTTCTAGACTAGGACACGCGGTGCACAAGATTGGTATTAAGAAATTGAATAACTCTGTAATTGATAGGAGTAGATAATAAATGGGGACGATTGAATGGTAGGATGACGAAGATATTCAATCAAAAGAACTATCAGTAGATCACTGCCCGCAATCTGTTGTCAGAGACGGAACTTTTTTGTTGTCAGAGAGTTGGCAGCACGAAGTCATGTCTTGATTGTACTGCCGTCAGTTCAGACCACCACTAATTGCGAATTATACGTAAATTTAGAATAATAGTTAACAATTGAGTAATAAAAGCTTTTTGGTTGAAACGTTGATCTTATTTATTGTTCAACGTAAAACTAATATTTAAACATTTTTATACTTTTTAAATAAGAAATTGCCCATTAAAAAGTGTTTTAGAACAAGTATCTATTGTGTTAAACGTAGAGCAGGCACATTATCAGCAGCAACCAAACTTATTGGAAAGAATGGGAGGGGATATGAAGGGTCATATAGAACCCCACCTAATAGTTGCTGCTGCTTAATACATGAAGAGTTATCTTCATCCCCGGCGGCAGGCTGCTACCATAGGACATAGCCTACCTTTACCATAGGCTATACCATAGGCTTCTAAGGGGAAAATGAGGTTAAATAAATCAAAAAGTCACAACCAAAAAGACACCTCGTTTTTAAAATAAATCGTTTTTATGCTATTTATTTTTGTAAGCCGATTTGGGATTTCCCTATTTTTGAGTGTTTCATAATTTAAAAAAAATTATGTTCCACTTTGTTAAGGGGTTTATATGTTTGAACTCTCTCAAAACCCCACTCCCTTTTGTATGTCCCTGGATGGAGCTCCTAAGATGACGACGTCAACAATACTTTTTTAATACACCAGTTAAATTTCTTGAATGTGGAAAAAATCTAAAATATTGGGAGAACAAAAAAACATGTACTTTTTCATACTTGTACTGCTAAGATTTTTAGGGGGAGATATTTTTTTTATATAATAAAGCAGGTGGGAGATGGTGTTTCAGATTTGCAATCATTTCAATTGATTAATTTCTTTAAAAATTAGTTTATGCATAATAGTTACCATTGTTCTTCAAACTAAACATTGATCATGATTGCCGTTGACTTATTTTGCATTGTGCACAAATTGAGCATTTGTTTCGAGGAAAATGACGCACAAACGAATTTTTAACTTGCTTTGAAAAATCCAAGTTTTGAAACGGTTTGCAAACGTATTATGTTGGTCGTGCGCTTACAGACGCCATATTTGACTTGCTGTTAACGAAATTATAAGTGTTTTCTTAACTGCGCAACAATGGGTCGAAAGAAAAAGAAGCAGATGAAACCATGGTGCTGATATCCTTGTTAATATATGTACAAGAGTTTGAAAGTTGCTTTGAAATAGTGTATTGAGTGTTCACAAGATTAGTCAATAAAATAATGATACAAATAACTAACTGACGACAGTCTCAGTCTGGTTACACTACGGATGCTACTCTACGCTTAGCTTAGGCCTAGTAAGAGATAAGTGTCTGTAGTGAAGAAATCCACACAGCCCTAGCAAAGTAGTTGTGACGCTATTAATTAGGGCCTATTATTAAGATACTACAAGTTAAAATTACTATTAGATCTATTACTTTTGTTGGTATTAACTCCAACTAGTTTAGTCTTACTCTAAAACAGTAAACACAATCTTGAAATCATCAGGTGCCTTGCCGGCTGGCCTACACATTCTTGTCTCCGCATATGACATATAAGTATTATAAGACAAGTACTTGCACATTCGGGATTAGAGTGTATGGAAAATTTTGCTTGGGCTATACATTTCTTGTCACCATGGCTTACATTTAGTGAGCACTTCGTTGCATCTAGGATTTATAAATTCAATAGTATAACCATTTTTTGGTGGGCGCATGTGACCGACTATGACTACTAGGGACTACACTTTGATC
The DNA here is from genome assembly GCA_034231615.1 of Meghimatium bilineatum. Lineage (NCBI taxonomy): Eukaryota > Metazoa > Mollusca > Gastropoda > Stylommatophora > Philomycidae > Meghimatium > Meghimatium bilineatum. Next base: position 74,983,067 of record CM067320.1, read on the forward strand.
TAGTTTCGAGGTATTTCCTTTTACATTCTGATAAATCTGCCTTGAGAGTTGAACTGGTTATTAGTTCCCCCCCTCCCAATTATAAAAAATACTGAAATAATTTTAAATCATATTAATCTGCTTCGAGAGCTGATCCTGTCTTTCGTTGGGATTTTACATGCATGAATTTTTAATTAGTTGTAGGCCTACATGCAACCGAAAATTCCGGAAATGTGATTAACAATAAGCGTCTTGTCTTTGTGAACACAAAAATTGTAACCTATAGACTAGACAGTTTTAAAGTTTGTGTAGGTCTATTGTATCGTATTATTGAAAATAATTAAGAAATTATCAGTAGGCTGTGGGAACAAGTTTAATTTATGTTTTCCTATAGGCCTATGTTACACTATGTAGTATGTTTCATGTAAATTATTTTGATTTCAAATAAAATTCATAACCGTTTCCAGGATGGGCAGTCTTGGATGATGTATCGTTGAATTGCAGTTTTCAAGGGCTATCTAACTTTAGTATTTTGGCGCATGTTTCTTTTGGGTCTTCACTGTGACATTTGTTCTAGTTTCATTATGCTGGAAGTATTGCCTAACCTTTGCAGTGTGTTGGGCATGGCAGCGTTTGATTGAATTAGGATTATAATTAGTATTTTTTAGGGTTAGAGTAGGATTAACATGTGCAGCAGTTGTAATATTTAATTTATTTATGTTTTATAAAAAAATTTGCCTGTGTCGGGAGATGTCACGGCATCAATAATTTGATTTGTGTTCCACAGAATTCCATGATGTCAGCTGTTAGAAATTTAAACAGTATGCTATGCTATTTATAGCGCATTGAAGACCTAAAAAACCATTTACCAGTATTTTTAATGGTGTAGCACTATTTTGACAATTTTGTCCAAGTACTTAATATTATGATGTATATAATCAGGATAATTGTTGTTTCCCTGCTGTGCCAGATTGTTAACCTGTCTAATATTTTGTCACATTATTGCCCTCTGTCTCTGTTGCCTTCAATATTACCTGCTATATTGACTATGTTCTCCAAACCTTCTTGTCTCATAACGTGATCAAAAAATGAAGATTGTCCTTTTCTTATCTTATTGATTAACACTTTGCTGACCAGCAATCTAGAGTGTACTTTTCCGTTGTTACCAAGGGTGCATGCAAAAATTTATACATTGAGATTGCTGTCTTTAAAAATTTGTATAAAATCGATCTAACGCAAGAAAGCCTTGAATCTTTCTATGCGTTGTAATGACTGTTTGCACTTTTCTGAATGAATTTGAAAGCTCTAGAGTTATTTCAAGTGCAAAATGCTACTTATCATAATGCTAGGTCTAGATTTACATTAATTTCTATTTATCATATAATATTTCCTTCAAAAACTCTGATATTTCTTGATAAAAACTCACTTACTAGGTCTATATTGTTATTCCCAACATGCCACCATTTTGACAGAACATAATTTCCTGGAAACACTATTTTTAGCACATTATTGCAATGGGTATTCCCATTTTTCTGATGCATCATAGCAAATTAGACGATCGTCGAATTTGGTCTCCAATGTCCGGTATTGAAAATTCGACTACGTCGAAATTGGTCAGCAAAGTGTTACGCTCTGTCTCGAATTTGACTCTTAACACCTCCATATTAGTTTTCCTGGCAGTCCATGGGATTCTATTCTCAGTATTCTTCTGTAGAACAGCATCTCTTTTGCCTTTAATTTCCCACTTTCCTGTTTGTTTATTATTCAAGACTCGCATCCATCCATATGTTAGTATTTAACACTGCAGAACTCTCTATCTCACCTCTAATGACAAGGTCATAGTAAACAATAAATATTTTTCATTTTTCTGAATGTTGTTTTTTCCTGCGCTATTCTGCTTCTTGTTTGTGTTGAACTTCTACCATCTGCTGTAATTGTTGCACCTAAATACTTGAATTGGTGGACTTGTTTTAATGCTATATCATTCACTTTGATCTTGTAAGCTGTGGTTTTTGTTGCTTAGAAATAATCAATAGCCTTACTCTTTACTAGCTTGAGCTAGTAATGTTAAAATAGAAGTAGGCCCTAGGGCCTATAATTTAGTTAGGTACTTGGACAAATATATTAATTACTTGATATCATCTGAAAAGAGAAACAAGGTAAGATCCAAACGAAGATGGATAGATGGCATCAGAGAAATAGTAGAACACCAAGGCTGCACTATTGCAGCGTCATCACATCTAACTAAAGAAAGAAGACTTGGGCAAAATAGTGCCACATCATTTAAAATACTATAGTTAGATAGCCCTTGAAAATTGCATTCAGCGATACCTCAATGGAGTCTGTACATCCATCCTGAAAAAATGTATACATTCAAATTAAATTGGCATCAAAATAATTTACATGAAAGATATAGGAAAATATAAATTAAACTTGTGACCACAAAATATAGCTGAGCTGATAATTTCTGAATTATCCTAGTTATTTTCAATAATACACTACACAAACTATGCATTTTTGTGTTCCTGAAGACAAGACGCTTATATTGATCACATTGCTGTGATTCTCAGATGCATGTACACTCATTAATATTCAAAATGGCAGCTAAATTGCATAATTAAAACATGTTGATGTTTTAAAAAAATAACTGCAGTTTTCAATGATGTCCAGCACTCTTAAAAGTTACATATATAAAAAGAAAATGGTTACAGAACTTAATAAATCTAGTTGCAATTATGTGCTTGCTAAATGTAAACTCTGGTCACAAGAACCTTTTAGCCTAAACAAATTTTTCCATACATGCAAGTCTAGAATGTCCAAGTACTTAGTATGTAGTAATTTAGGCCTCCTACCAATAATAAAGTAAAGTACAAACAGCAGCCTAGGACTTCTTTTTCCTCTTCTGCATTCAGGAATCGTTTGCTCTCGCAAGATCTTCAGGTCAGTTGCCAGGACGAAGGTCCCAGTCTTCTCCAGGTCATAGTGCTGCCCCAAAGTTTTTGCCTCAGTGTTGTCCCTTGTGGCTATGTCTTGCCTCACAGTTCTTTGTATTCTGGACAGTCTTGGATGCCTATCCGAGTAACAAAATGACAATGAATTAGTCTATACGTACACATGTTCTGAAAACATAGACGGACACATGGGAAATAATCACTGGACAAAAGTTGACATTGAGTTGCAATTTCCCTGGTGCCTAATGTAAGCGAGACTGGTCGGACGCTCTCAGACCGATTCTGTGAACATCTGTACAGTATAAAAATACCAGACTGGTAGCTTATGCCTACTCTTTTTTCTGATCACTTCAGTGGGGTCGGCTATCGCAGTGTCCATGATATTTATGTATCGTCCATTAAGTTATGCTTCTTAGAGGATCAGACTTGACACTCACTTGAGTACTTTTTTTATATGTAGTCCTATAATTTGGTACAATGGAGCCCTTTGGGATCAATGCCCATCAGTCCTATGTGTAGATAATCATATATGTTATAATATTGTAGTTGTATTGTACGCACTGTATTTACATATATGCACTTTGCATATTTAATATTATATAGGGGCTATTGTTTGCTTCAATGCCACTTGTGTTTGTCAGTAATTCCTTAATTTGAACCAAGTATTGCAACAGGGAATTTGACGATGAAAAAATTCTCATTCAACACCAGAAGGCCAAGCACTTTAAATGCCATATATGTTATAAAAAGTTGTACACTGGACCAGGTTTGGCCATCCACTGTATGCAGGTAAAATATTTGATTTCTTGTTGTCAGTCTATTGATAGGCTGTTTTTGTATGTTGTATATGTTTAATGATAATGTGATTATTTCTGTTTTTGTTCTCAAATTCCTGCTGGTTGGCAAGATGTAGACTAGGAAAAGAGATGCTTTCAAGTGCTCATGTCAAGCAAGACATCACAATCCAGATCCTGTCGAACATGGATGTGTTGGGCCATTAGCACAAATAAAACGGCGACACAATGCATTTCCATTATCTGGACTACATCCTGCTGGAAATCTAGTAGGATCATAGTCCTGCTAAAAGGGAGATCCAGCGGGGATTTTAAAATGAACGCTGAAGAAGAATAATCCGATTTTTGTTGTCTGTATGTAGTTTCTAAACTGGCATGCTGTAACCTGGTGATAGCAAGCAAGCTCACTATCAACTAGGCTACCATGCTCCTCCATAACACAATACAACATGTAAAAATGGCACTATTGACATTCACATAAATGCAAAATATAAATAAGTTGAAACAGAAAATAGACAGGGCATACCCAAATATTGGTACAAATTTTAGAAACATTGACAGAACAGGATATTTACCAGTAGCTAGAATGCATTCAGAGACTAAACATGCACCCATAAACCCTTATGGCATCCATGCCATTGAGACAATAAACTATATATCAGTTTGTAACCTCGATTATTGAACTCAGAAAGGCTATGGGTTGTCAAGAGCTACCTGCTGATTGCTAAAGGGATTACTTCATCAGCGTCATCTGCAAGTGCTTCCCATGGCCTATGTATTAGCCGTCTCTTTGTTTATGGTTGTTATTGTGTATGACTGTTCTTGTCTTGCTACCTTCATTGCTAATCTGTCTGACTTGTCAATGCCAGGTGTGTTTGAATTCCCAGGAATCCGTTGCATAACAACATTGACTACATGGGATCTAAGCACCTAGTTAGTACAGTGACATATTTGAACTAGTTGAGACTTAACACTTTTAATATCCACCATATTCTAGAGCTTGAAGGACAGATATTGAGTCTGTAAAGATTTGTTGGGTTATATTGGTTTATACTAACATGCATTACTAATTTTATGTTGTTTCTCTATATCTCAGGTACACAAGGAAAAGATTGACAAAGTTCCCAACAGTCTTCCAGGCAGGAATAACACAGAGATTGAGATTTATGGCATGGAAGGCATACCTGAAGAAGATGCAAAAGCACATGAGAAAAATAAAAGCAAAAAAAGTATGTAGCTTGTGTTTTATGGTTTGTAAAAACATCTCATTTTGTTCACTCTTAATGTATATTGTATAATGTTATGACATTTCATACTTTCTACCAGTTTTTAGTTCAGTACATAACTTATTAGCTACTTTTAACCCTTTCGCCACTATGAGATTTCCCTATTGTAAATCCGCCATCAAAAGGCAAGGAGCACAACACCACATTATGGATATGATGTTAAAATTGTATTTTCTTTCAATTATTCATCATATCACACCCAGACTTGGCAGATCAACACAAAAATGAATAGTCTTGTATAAACCTATATCAAAGATAATTTAATACATGGGTATATGTTTTATGATTATAATGATAATCAGCAAAGACACAGAAGAACATGAGGTAAACATAAAAAAATATGGAGAGAAACTACAAGTAAAACATCAATATCTTGGACACATAGTCACAAATGATGGCAGATGTGAAATAGAAGTTAAAAGGAGAATAGGAATGGCTAAAAGTACCTTCAATGACATGAGGAAATTATTAATATCTAAACAAATTACAAAGTTAAAAATGAGAATTATAAAATGCTACATCTATTCCATATTAATGTATGGCTCAGAAACATGGACACTAAATAAACAATTAGAAGACAAAATTGATGCCTTTGAGATGTGGGTATATAGAAGAATCTTGAGCCCCATATATAGAAAAATCTTGAGCCCCATTTGGACACTTACTTACTAGAGCAGACAGTGGTCTTGCTCAGATATGGGTGGACAATACATACAACATATGCTATACATTATGTTGTGCTTCTAGTATTCCAGCTTCACAGCCAGTTGACCGTTAATAGTAGATCCCAAAATTATATTATTTAGAATTTTCAATCTTTGAATATCATTAATTGTGTCAAGTTTTTCAGGATTGCTCTTTTCTCTTGTTGCTAGCTTCAGAAATAAGTAATGACGGAGATTCCTCAGACGATAACAGTCAACCTGGAACATCCATGCCTGCACCACCAGTAATGAATGGAGCTCCAGGGACAATTACTCAACCACCCATGCCCTTTGGTAATCCAGTTATGGGACAAATGTCAGCATCTACACCCATGATGGGAGGAATGGGAGGTCCTATGAATAACCCAATGATGGGACCTAATCCAATGGTAGGAATGGGTGGACCGATGATGGGAAACCCCATGGGTGGAATGGGTAAGTTTTCAAGATAGTTAAATACCATTATAGTCATTATTTTAAAAAAAAATCTTATCTAAAGTACATTTGTAAAATGTAATGTTTTGATTACTGTTCATGGTGTCCAAGGCCTGAAAGGAGAGCAAAGAATAGCAAAAATTCTTTGCAACGTTCCTCGTTGGTTTATCACTATCGCTAGGAATTGCGAGCATTTTTCTCTTACTTCCTATGTGCAGTGTGGTTGTTTCTCTGAGCTTCCTTTCATACATAGGCTTCGGCTTAATATAATACCTTCTACTTTGAGGGGCTATATGTACGAGATGAGCTGGTATTTTGCCTGGAACACCCACCGTGCATTTCACCTCTGAAAAGCTTCGCAGTCAACAAACTATTTCTTGTGTAGGATGACCATTCCATTACCAACCTTTGTGATCCTGGGTCCCAGACCTAATTTGTTTTGTGTGAGCCATGTTGAGCAACAGTGACAGTCAAATTAGACAGGGTTGATACACTTTCCTAGAGTGCTGCTTCATGAAACACCATCAAGGGTCTGGAATTTAACCTGGGTGTTTCTCATGCACTTGCATTGCCTGCTTGTGATGACCTTTCAATTCATCGTTAAGCACATTCTGTTTTGACTCTTTTGTCATTGCATTTATCACCCAAAAAAGTAGGTAGATTATGTCTATCTCGGACAAGGAGCAGTGCAGTCTGCGAACAAATCAGATTGTGTCAGAAATCCCCCTTTGTGCCTTTGGGTACAGAACCCAATTCTCTCTGTATGAGCCACGAGCCAAATTAGGCAAAGGTGTCAGTTAATTTAGATTATGTTTCTAAGTTTGCTATGTCCTCAAAGGCAAGGACTTACCATCACATCTACTTTGCCCACAGAGTCTGGTCAACACTGCTTTGGTCAGAAATTTGAACAATATTTTATTTTCTCCTAATCTTTTTCCACACTTTTCCCTTGTGCAAAGTGGAGCACTCATGTTAGTTAGATGACCAAGATTCTACTGTGCATAATAATGAGGGATATAAGAGGAAAAATAAAACCAGAGATAGCAGGCGAACAATGTGGATTCGTAGAAGGAAAAGGCACAAGAAATGTCCTATATATAGTATGAACTTTAATGGAGAGGGCCATAGAATTACAGCAAAGCATTTGACAAGGTGAAGCATTCAGAGATTATAAAACTGCTAGAAAATCTTGACGTTGATGGGAAAGATCTAAGAATTGTAAGAAATATGTATTGGAAACAAACGGCTGCGATGAGAGTTAACAAGACTATAGGTAGATTTCAAAAGATAGAAATGGGTATCAGGCAAGGTTGTGTAATGTCACCAGATCTTTTCTCCCTGTATACAGAATACATTATGCGAAATATAGAAGATATGCCAGGAATAAAAGTGGGAGGATGCAATATAAATAACTTGAGATATGCTGATGACACAGTACTGATCGCAGGAAGCGAACATGAACTACAAGCCCTATTAGATAAAGTAGTGAAGGAAAGTGAAAACAAAGGCCTCCGTTTAAATAAGAAGAAAACAAAAAGAAATAATGGCTGTATCGAAGAGACATACACCACCCAGATGCAACATAATATTTAATAACACAAAATTATCACAAGTTGAAAAAGTGGAATACCTTAGCCACCCTGTTAACATCAGAAGGTAGATGCTCAAGTGAAATAAAGTCAGCATTCCAAAAATTGAGAACTATTTTGCGCAATGGAAGAATATCAATGCAGGTCTGAATTCGAGTGCTGAGATGTTATATCGAACCAATTCTTTTTTATGGATGTGAAGCATGGACTATAAACAAAATATTCAAAGTGAATTAGAGGCTACAGAAATGTGGTTTCTGAGAGGAATGAAGAAAATACCATGGACAGCCAAGAAAACTAATGCAGAGGTTCTCATTGATGCTGGCATAAAAAGATCAATCATATCAAACATTAGGGGCAGACAGTCAAGGTTTCTAGGGCATGTGCCGAGAACACAGATTGAACACTTAGTAACCACTGGAAAGATCAAGGGTAGAAGAGATAGGGGATGACAGAGAAAAGTTTACGAGATGGACTTGTATTGTGGCATGATAGAAGCGAACTTATTGACTACACAAGAGACAGTTGTGGAGAAACATGATCGCCTACGCCATTCGGCATGGCACTTGATTGAAAGTTGAGCAATATTCAAAGCTTAAAGCTTTTTGCCATATCTAGGAGTACATGCCTAAGTTGTGAGTCTTGGTTCCTACTTTGAATGTCGTCATTTGTGGTGAGATGTTTTGGCTTCTGTGTGTTGACCATGAACAGCACTTCTGCCAACCAGCGGAATTCACGATCTACAATGTTAGTCATTCTACATTAGGTCTACCTTCTAGACCTAATGTTTCTTTAAATTTATGTGGAAATGATGCTAAATTAAAATGCCTATTTCTGATGTCATTTTATTAATCAATTAACACGTTCATAAATATCATTTGTGAAAGCAAATGAAATGCACCAATCTCATTTACTTTATCCACTAGGTTAGGCCTAATGTTCCTACAACTTTCAAAAAGTTTGCAGCATGAGAAATAACTAACCTGAGCGGGCGCTTTTCAACTATTTTCATGGTACTTTTCTGCAGGCATAAACTCAACAAACAACTACTGCGCCACATCGTCGGCTCTCTGGAGCCAGAAAACAATGTCTGCATCCATGAAACCAAGAAATTCGGCATCGGAATAAAAATATTTTAAAATGGCTCATTCCGAAAAATTTCGTCTGGGTGATAACATAATTCCGAATAGTTGAATTGGACATGCACCATGCTTAGTTTTCAAGCGGTAATGAAAGTACATTATGTCTACTTCCAATTCCTGTGTTTCCCAGATGTACGATGTCAGTTTACACATGTTAATCAGTGTGAAAAGAGTGCATAGAAACCAGGTGGAATTTTCGGACCACCCAATATACCTTGACAGTGGTGGAATTTTGGGACTTTGCATGGTAACTGTTAAATAGAAAATTATGATATAAAAACATGTGCTATAAAGATAATTCAACTGTATTATTTCTTGCATATCACCAATCCAAAGTCAAATAATGAATTATTCTTGAGAGCATCCGTTAAGTTTACATGCTACACTGACAAATTTAGAACGTACTGTCCTAAAGTCCTTGTTCTGAATCTAAAAATGAATGTTTGTTCCTTCTGTTTGCTGTCAGTGATTTTCTGTTCATAAATTATCTTTGCTGTTTATTCTGTTTTGCAGGTGGTATGGGACCCATGGGGTGAGTGATCATATTTGTTGTGTACAAATGTTAGTTTAGGACTGAAATTTAAGAAATACATATGTAAAGATTGTTTATGCATAGGATTTTGGATTTCAGCATGGCTTTTGGGCCACTTTGATCTGTGGGATGGGACTTTAAATTTAATTATAAATTCTATAACATATTAAATTATAATTACGGCTACATGTTGCCGGAGCAAAGAATAGTAACCCTTTTATCTGCGATGTATGTCATATGAGGCGACTAAAGAGGTTTTGCGGTGGAATTGGCTATTCCATACTGAGTGTCAAAGTGATCAAAAGCCATGCTACAGTTGGATGTGTCATGTTTAAAGGCACAGATATCGCAACTAAGCTGTAATCCATGACACAGCACATTCAGTTCTAAGTCCTAGATCCTACTAATCTACAGGAGCTTAAGAACAAACACTGGAGCCATCTGGGCCACTGTCTTGCGTTGGACATACAATTAACATAAAAATAATGTTCCTAGTTTGTATTTTTATTAGGATTATTTTCTCATTGGTACATTGTTTGATGTGTGTGTAAATAAACTAATTTCTTATAATCGAAGAGATCAGACTGCAGAAGTTTAATTTGGCTAGACCTACATTTATCTTATTATTCCATTTACTGTGATATAGGTCAGCATGCATATGGTATCTTACAATCATTTTTTGTAGCTACAGTATTTTGTAACACTGTGTATCAATAAATTATATGTTTTTGTATATATCTACATCTGTGTTGTATAGCAGAATGGGAGGGAATATGGCTGGACCAATGAACCCTCAAATGCGTCCAGGAATGAATAACATGATGCAAATGCCACCAATGAATAACATGAACCCAATGGGTGGAATGCCAATGCAGAGACCACCACTGCCTGCACCCAACAGACCTCTTTTTCCTGCAGCTGCTCAGGTAGTTAGAACATCCTATTTTTAAAAAAAATGTATATTAGTATTTTGATTTTTTGTTTTGCAACTTTAAAATTTTTTCGCTCATTTTAAATACAAAAATACTGTGAATGGTTTTATTGTGTCAGCATTTTATTTAGCACTTATATGCCATAGTTTTCACAAAAATTAAATTTAAATATTTATCATGATTATTAAAGCATCTGTGTGTTTGTCAAAAACAAACAAACACACATACATATATATCTGTATATTTAGTATTCTACCACAACCCTGAACATTTACATATGAAAAAATATCATTAACATATTCTGCATATGATTGTTATTCTTTTGTTGAAAATTTGGGCACCAATAATACATCCAATTGTATTGTTTGTGCAACGTGAATGATCAGTTTAAAAAAAATACAAGCTACCTACATGTGTGTCACAGGGGCCTGAAAGAGGAGCAAAGAGTAGCAATACTTTACCATCCATGCAATGTCGTAAGAGGAGACTAAGGAGGTTATGGGGTTGAAGTGGCTGCCCCATCCAATGTAGGGTCAAAGGGACCCAAAAGTCATGCTGATGCCAGATGTGTCTGGCAGAAAGGCGTAGATATTGCAGTACAGATGTAAACCATGATACAATGCATTACATTCTCCAGATTACATCCTGCTAATCTGCATGAGTTTAAGAAGAAATGCAAGTTTAAGCGGGTTTAGTTTACAAGTGATCTACTAACCACTTAATTAGTGACCCGATGAAGCACTTCCATATATATTATTCCAAAGGCATGGAATGCCAATATACATTCAGACCCATGTGAAAGGAATACTAAGCGAGGACGAACAGAACAGTGTGCAGCAGAGGACAGTCACCCTCAGTTTCCTGGACGAGGAATATCCACAAGATATATGGGTCAGAGTATACACAGATGGGTCAGCACAGAATGCTGTGAGGAATGGAGGTGCAGGTGTATATATAGAATATCCACACAAGCCTAGAGATACAATCAGAACACCGACAGGAAAATTCTGCAATAATTATGATGCAGAAATCCAGGCAATTACTGTGGCAGCTAAAAAACTGCTGAACTCCAACTCTGACCTACAGCCTGTGGTATTCCTGACAGATGCAAGGTCAGTGCTTCAAGCTCTCCAGTCTGGAAAACTAACAGACTTGAAAAAACTACTTAGCGAATTGTCTTACCAGTATAGGGTAACCATGCAGTGGATACCCTCTCACTGTGGAATACCAGGAAATGAAAAAGCAGACCAACTGGCTAAGGAAGGTGCTGCCGAAGACCAACCAGATATACCAATCACCTACCATCAGAAAAAACAGATGATCAAGTCAATAAGAAAGCCACAAACAACAACACAAGATGACTATCATATTATGAACAGACCAGAACAAATTATAATTCTACGTCTCAGAACAGGACACAACCGACTCCGCAGTCACATGTATACAAAATTCAAGATTGGCAACACAGCCATGTGTACATGTGGACAGGCAGTACAGAGTGCCAAACATATACTTCAAGAGTGTTCTGAGCATGAAACACTGAGGCAGACATATTGGCCAGAGGAAACAACACTGGAATCAAAGCTCTATGGGACACTGTATGAACTACAAAAGACAGTGAGTTTTATTAAGGAGACAGAATTGCAGATATAGACATGTTTCAAGTGAACGAAAGAAGAAGAAGAATATTATTCCAGATTCTGTCATGAACTTGTCAATAATTGATAGCATATCCATTTAGAGTGGTCATCCCAATGTGTAAGCACTTACATGCATGTTACACCCATTTAGAATTTTACTACTGTTATCTCAATTCTGAATTTTGCCAAAAATGTGTCAAGACATTCATGCCCAATAATAATTCTGTTATCAACTCGTACATACTTATTACACATACATAATTTTGCGGATGTCTTCAAGAATATAGCATTTATATCTTTGTTTTTCATTTCAGTCTTCATCTGCTACACCTCCACAAATGGGCATGCCTAGGCCAACATTTCCAGCTGCTGCTTCTGTTGTTCCTGGTGCTAACCTTGGTAACGCAGCTACAATCACTGGGGCCCCCACAATAAAAAAACCAGAGTCTACATCAGGTTTGACCTCTAAATTAATCCATCCAGATGAGGATATTTCATTGGTAAGTTGTTTTCTCCACCTGGATGCCTGCCTTAGTGTGTCTTATGGTTTCACCTTGATTTCTGAAAGGTTAGTGACACTGTTACAGTTTATCAAGGATGTCAATTTAATATTGACAAATTAACAGGTATTTCATCAACGTACTGGATATATGTTGCACTTCTAATGCTTAGTAAAGTTTCATTGTTTCAGTTATTCTTCATATGTTCTTTATTTATACTTGCACACTTTCGCTGCCATGCCTTTTTATTTCTACTCTTTTGCAAAATGCTACTTATCATAATGCTAGGCCTAGATTTACTTTAATTTCTATATATCATACAATATTTCATTCGAAATCTCTGATATTTCTTGATAAAAACTCACCTACGATGTCTATATCGTTATTCCTGACGTGCCGCTATTTTTACAGAACATAATTTCCCGGAAACAATATTTTTAGCACATTATTGCAATGGGTATTCCCATTTTTCGGATCTATTATAGCGCATTCGACTAGGGTCGAACTTGGTCATCAAGGTTCTGTAATGGAAATTCGACTAGCATCGAAATTAGTCAGGAAAGTGTTAAAAATTAAAAATCAACTGATAATGTTACGGCGTAAAAATTTCAGAAGACATTCAAACAAGAACAAGCTTTCCAAAAATATTTATTTCAAGTTTTTATTGAATTTTGATATCGTCCATCACTTGCTCTTTGACTTGCAGAACTATCTTGTATCAACATGTTTGTCACTATTTGAATCATGGTTCAATTTTCTATCTAGTCCAAGTCAGTTTTATTGCTATTACTTGCTAAAAGTCTAAATAAGTCACCATGGACCAGATATCATGAGCTACATTGTCCATTTTGAAGTGTTCTCTGAAAATATGTATATAGTAATATCATTAAAATCTCCAACAAATGACATTGAATCGATGCAGTAACACTCTACTATATTGGAAAGACATTTATAATAAATAGGAATTCTAGCACTGAATAATACTGGCCGTAAACTTGTGATAGCTGAAATTGCATGCTTACGCAGAATCCTAGGAATATCACTAAAAGACAGTGAGGAATGAAGACATTTATCATAACATCAGTTATTGTAAGAATTTGAATTTACCATTATTGACAACACAGTAGTAATCAAGTTACATATTCTTCCCAGAATGTTGTCTTTATCATGAATACTCTGAACGCCTCTGATCTGGGCAAATAGCCCTGCATCGGCTAGAGACATGTGCATACATTCTTCGGTGTTGCTGGTCCATCATCTTCTTGGTCTTTCTCTTCTCTCACCTGAAACTCTGTCCTCCAGAATCAGCTTTTCGATACCATCATGTCACTTTAAGTATAAAAAATACTGTAGCTTCCTTCTTATGATGGCATTTAGAAGTTACCCCTCATTTAGTTTCAGTAATTTCCAAGTTTCAATGTTATTTTTTTCTGTCATGATATTCACAGGATCTTTCTGTAGCACTTCATTTCAAATGAATTTATTACAGTAGTAATAATTCTACTTATATGTGCTATATTGCCAACCCAACATTATATTTTCTCATTTATTTATTATATAACAACAGGCTTTGATTAATATAACTCAATTTGTGAATGTACGTTTGCAAATTTAACATTGATAATATATGGGTACATTTAAATTCCATTATAACAACTTCGTTCAGACTGACTAGATACGAAACATACATTTCCTATATACAGTATAAAGAATAAATATAATTTGGAGTTTGAAAAGTGTTTTTAAATAGGGAAATTTGATACAAAAGGATGGACTATAGTGATTTCACAGTGTATATATTTTTTAAGGAAAATAATAGAACCGGTAAATGTTAAAAGTAATAGACAATTTGTAAGTTTAACTTGAGCAGTAACTATGTTGTTAAATCACTCTTTGCTCTTTCGCCTAGTGCTCCTTGCAGAATATAGGTCTTCAGCAAATGTCTTTCATTTTGTCCTATCTTTAGAAATTAGATAACTTTATAGACCTACAAATAACATAAGCAATCTTTCCTCTGGGCCCACCTACTTTTTTGGCAATGTACATTGTTTTTGGTGAGTGTTTGGAAAACGCAATAACTTTTTGTTTTTAGAGATTTAAAAATAATTTTTGTGCATATAAATAAAGTTAATGCATGTAATCATGTTTTTCTGTTGTTGTTGTTGTATGTATGATGTGAAAGGTGTCAGCAAGTTGTGAAGTGAAAATTTGGGGGGAAGAATTAAAAATAACATAATTTATAACTCGGAAAAATAATTGCTTCATGGACATAATATTTGAGCAATGCGTGGCAACACTGATAAAATCCTCCTACATACCTGTGCCTGTACTATATATGTTGTTTCCTACTAACATTAACATAATATGAACGGAACAAATAAAACATGCAGATATCACATACAATGTCGGTCGTTCTATAATTAGGTCTAGATTAACATATGACATAATTGTATTCAATGCTGATATATGACACCCATGATAAATTATCTAGACATATTGTATTTGTTATTTCATAAATAAACAAACATTCTGATAATATTGCCACAAAAATAAAACAAGTATAACACATAAAACATGTAGATGTCACCACGTCGATCCATTAAGACTTGGTGTGGATCAACATTGGTGTGGATAAGCCTAGAAATATTTTGATTGGACACTATTCTAATTATATACTCCTATTTCTTAAAAAGTAAACGGTAAATGATTGAGCGGGACAGTAGTGACATATTCGTAGCTCCGAATGGTGCACATTATGCGTCATGTGAACTTAATTTTGTACAGTTCCGTATTGATGAATCAAGACATAGCAACAGGTGTATCAATACGCTGACAGACCCTTAGTGACATCATCCGTTGGTGTATACACCCGCCAAGGGTTAATTATGAAAAACTTTAGTAGACATGAATATCACAGTTGATGGAAGGTGGTTGCACACCATTTAGATTTAAGGTTAATCAATGGTGTTAGTTATGAAAGACTTATGTAGACATAAATATCACAGTTGTTGGAACGGTTGCACACCATTTAGATTTGACTGCTGCAGATTAAAGTCTGTGGTGACAATGTTTCTTCTCAAAATTTGGCTGTCAACACTCACATCTAATGTTGGCAGATAATCAATTTTTCAGGAAGAATTAAGAGCCAACATGTCAAAGTACCAGAAGTCTGCACCCATAATTGATCAGATGATGAACAACAATACAATGACAAACAACCCACCTATGCCTCAAGGGGGACCCATGCAGGGAGGGATGCCCATGAATATGATGGGCATGAATATGAATATGGGTATGGGCATGGGAGGTCCCAACATGATGCCAGGTAAGTGGTTTTATGCTTATATTTTCTATGTCACTCATATACTAATGCACACAAAATGTAAGTACCAGTTGCAGATTGGACTAATAGTTTCATTTTAGCTGTTTTTATTTTGAAAATTTGTATTCATAATAGTAAATATCTTAAATTATACACATTTTAGACCTGACAGACAAGTGTATTTATAGGAAAGTGCATATAGCCACCTATTCATGAGTCATGATTTTGCTTTTGCAATCACTTTGTGGCATGTTCTTTATATGTAAAGTATGTGAGTTTTCAGGTTGCGGCCATAGTTTCTCAGTATATGAATAGTGTTTCTTCTTCCACATTCGCTCTAAAACTCAGCAAATTAGCATAACAGGATGAATCCTGGAGAATGGAATGTGTTGTGTCATGGTTTACAACTTAGCTGCAATATATGCGACTTTAGACTTGATACATCCAACTTCAGCATGACTTCTGGGTCACTTTAACCCTATATGGAATAGGATAGCCAATTCCATCCTATAGCCTTCTTAATCACCTCTTATAACATGCATGGAAAGTAAACAGTGTTGCTTTTCTTTACTCCCCTTTGGACCTTGCCAACACCAGGTGCGAATAGAGTTTGATATTAATGTTGGTCATGTTAACTTTCTCTGGTTGGAGTATTGTGCAATTTTGTAAGATTTAGCTGTAATTATTTAGTTTTCAGAATCAATGTTGGCACACTCTTGGGAATGTACTGTAGTTGCACTGTAGATGTTCTGTCTCTCTTGTAGCCTGTAATGCATATTGCTTTAAAATGTTATGGATGGAATATTTTAAAGATTATGTGGTCTTGATGAGCTGTAGTTGTATCAGATTAGTCTTGTTTAGCCATGTATATTGTGTGAATTTCTACTTTTTCCTGTATGCAATGGTAATTAATTTCTGACAGTCTAAATACAGTGGACCGCAGTAAAATTATATACCAATAAGTAGCAACAGAGAAAATAAAGTATTCAGTTTTACAGATCACAAAATAGGCTAAATCATATGAACAAAATATAAACAACAAAGCAGTCTAAAAATTTTTAGTGGGTGTAATATGTAAACGTTTACAAATTGAAAGAAAAAATGTCAAATGGATGTACAAGTAGCTTCTGTGGTCTTACTACTGTTAACTGTCTTGAGCATAGCCCATTTGCAATATAGTTTGTTATCCGTTTGTTTTGCATTTCTTCTTGGTGAGGACCTTTTGGTTGAAATGCTGATTGTCTGTTCTGTGAACTGTTATCTATTTTTTCATTCTTCTGCGTTCATTCTCAAACTCCAACTGGATTCTTTTTTAGCAGGACAATAGTCCAACTAGATTTTCAGCAGGATGTAGTCCAGAGAATAGAAATGCATTGTGTCACCGTTTTATTTGCACCAATGTCTTCGGTTGAAGACACATCTGTCTTCGGCTGACTATTTTTCATGTGACATTACCAATCTCTTATTGTGATAGAATTTCTCTTTCGGTTTTAAGGGAAAAAATGTTACCTGCAAGCCATGGTTTGTCTTTAGAACTAGGAAGCCAGTACATATTTGTTAAAAGGTAATTTTCTTAGAACTAATATTATTGACAAATGTGAATAATCTTTGACCATTGTACATGTCCATTTATCCATAGACCTGAATAAAGCCTGTATTTTTCTTTTTCTCCTTTAAAATATATTACAGGAATGATGGGAGGCCCAAGACCAAACATGATGCTTGGCGGCCCCATGATGCCTGGTCCCATGATGAGGGGCCCTGGAAATATGGGCATGGGTCCCCGTGGACCCATGGGTATGAACATGAACATGAATATGATGCAGGGTGGCATGCGACCAAATATGGGAGATCCTTATGGCGGACATGGCAACATGAGGGGAAACCGACCATTTAATTGAGTAGGAATAAATCTAAAGCGGCCTTAGTATTTATGAAATAAAAGCCATTTTTCTCGTTTTTACCCTGAAGCTATCAACATAATTTTGCACCGCTTTTCTCTTACTGCTAGCAAGAAAACTTATTTTATGAAACGCAGTGATATATGTGTTATGTAGCCTTTGTGGAAGTCCTTTTTGTTTTTGCTTCTCCCAAACCAAGATAAATTCCCCAATGTCTTCTGGTTATCATTGTTCCTGAAGATTAAAGCTATATAAAAAAATATCCTCATAAAAATTTTAAAGATAAGTTCTACATTTTACCCTTGCTTGTTAGTTATTTTCAGATTAAAAATGGTTTGTTAGGCGGTTGCCAGTTTCTACATCACCTTTATTGATTTCTCTATCTAATTCGATTTCTCTATCACATCAGATTGTTAAAGTCATTAAATGTAGAAAAGAACAATGCAATATATAAACAGATCTGGAGATACAAGACATTCGCAATGAATTTGGCATACTCCCAGGAAATATATAACCAGATATGTACTAGATTGAAACTCACAGTGAAATATAATAGGAGGTAAGACAAATGGGAGTTTCTTGAGTGGAACTCTGAAAGATTACTGGAATAGAAGTCAATGTAATGTGATAATAGCTATTCTGCGTTCTTCCATAACAAGTCTGTGAAATGTGATAACTAAAAAGTATTAGTTTTACAATATTTGCTCAATGTTTCTCAACTGTTTCAAGTATCACATTAGAAATGGCTAACAGACAATAATTTAGTGCACTACTTTTATCAGATTTATGAAGGCAGGTAGTGCTCTATTTTGTAAGACATTTTTATGCAGAATCAATTCATTAATGGATATGTATTATCTAAACATGCGACTACTCACTGGAGGATATTTTTGTGTGCAACAAACATAAGTTGGTAGCATATCCATTTCTGGACATAGGCCAACATTTTTTTAATGCATTGATTTTATAGGTAATATAACATGTTCAGTAGGTTATCATTACTTTCCAAATGGTCTGAGTGCACATTTGTCTGCAGCTAGGATTGAACTTGGTACTTATAGTAGTCAGTTGGGACATAATAGTCTAATATGTTAAACCTGATAAAATGGAGCAGGATTGTGACAGAAACTAGTGTGCATTTGTCCAGAGAAACATTGACTTTGTTGTACTGACATACTGGAAAAAATGTCATGAGCAAAATTCAAGAGATGCTTAGCATAAAGTGGAGTGATAGATCAAATTAGTAGATTGCTGGTACCCTAATTAACCATGAAGTCTTGAATTCAAAGCAGTTGGGACTGGATTTTATCTTGTGGGGTTACAGTAAAATAACCTTCCTGCACATACTGTAGAGTCTTTATTTCCCCTGCCTATATATAAAAAGTCTCCCTTTATTCTTTAACAGGGAAAACGTGCAGTGGCACATGTTTTTTAAAAGTGAAAATAAATAAATGTTGTTGTTGATATACAATTACTGCTGAGTAGTTTTGTTCTTGACAGCTCAATGCCATTCTGAAAAAAGTGTAGGTCTTCTGAAGCTAACTTGGTGATGCATACAGTGAGTTAGTGGCCCAGAAATGAAAAAGATACAATAATTTAAATCTCAGAATATGAAATTATGTATCACAGTATGATTGCAAATTACCACTGATGGTGATGGGAGTTTTAAAGCAACCGCACCTTAATAGAAATTTAGATTAAAAATGTGAATTAGATCAATCGATGCTCTTTGTTTCATAGAGGCAAGTTTCATACGTGATCTATACAATTATTCAGAACTCATTGTAATTTTATGTCCAATTTTAATATTATTATTGCTACGGGTAATAATGATAGCATTCAGGCCCCAGAGTTCAGAATACAATGGCTGCTGTAGATATATCATTATTCAATTATGTGATATGATTTGTTTCAAGATGCTAATTCAACACTTTGAATTGTTTAGTCTACTGGTTTGTTATTGACTGGTTCAGGCAGCTCCATTAACCTAGACACAGTCTGTGTGTACATGACAGGTGTGTATTCATGATGATCATTGAGTGAGAGTGTGTGTGTGTGTGTGTGTTAGCTAGAGTATTTCAGAGTGCATGATATATGACATATTGCTGCTATTAGATTATTGGTGAGTCATGATTAAGTAGGTCATTGGTTATTCTGTTTTAGTAGATGGGTGTAAGAATAATAAGTGATTTTCATTATCGTTGTATTTTTACCATGAAACATTGCTGTGTTGTATTTCTTTTATATTTTTTTTACAATCATTTCCTCTTGCCCTCTCCTTTCCTATTGAATTTTATATTATGTGAACAATCCCACATACATTAACATTTTGCTGACCAAATTCAACGAATATAAAATGCATATGATAATTCTGTAAAATGGCAATTATTGCTAAATATTGTCTATATTGCTTAAAAATAGCTCATCCGGGATAGCACATCATTCCAAAATGGCTGCACACACGAAATAATCATTCAATGTTGGATACAGGTTAATTATTTAATAAATCTGATTTTTAGACAGGTAAGTTTTCATGTTGCTGGAATTACATCGGACACGTGCAGCAAATGGATACTGAAAGACTTCTCTGTCAAACTTTGATGTGGTCACCGAAGGGAAGAAGACCAAAAGAAACTTTACGTAAAACTATTACAAGAGAACGTTTCACCATCGGTATCAGAAACAATGAAGACCTAAAGCAAATTGCAATGGAACAAAAGACGTGGAAATCTATGACATCAACCATATGTGCCGTCTTTGGCCCTAGAGGAATAACTAACTAAAGATTTCGTGATTTATCAAAAGTATTGTAAAACCTTACCTAATATAACGATAATTATGATTTAGCTCTTGAAATAACTCTAGGTCTTTCAAAGTTATTCAGAAAATGAATTTGTTGTGATACCTAGAAAATGTCACAGTT
Source organism: Meghimatium bilineatum (assembly GCA_034231615.1). NCBI lineage: Eukaryota > Metazoa > Mollusca > Gastropoda > Stylommatophora > Philomycidae > Meghimatium > Meghimatium bilineatum. Next base: position 75,003,697 of record CM067320.1, read on the forward strand.
CTAAGATGTGAGTTCAATTTTATACACATTTTTTCAAGACAACATGGTCAGTTTACTTTTGAGTGCTCTCTGGATTGCTGGTCAGCAAAGTGTTTTATGATGCAGTCCTTTAATCTAATGAGATGGTTCATCAGTTTGTTTGTAGTTTTTGTCATAAACTGTTTATCATGTTATGTGTTTCATATTGTCAACAGTGAGGGTGCACAAATATATCCCCAATAAGTCACCAAAATCATAGTTTAGGCCCACCCTCTGTACCAGTCTATTCAATTATATTCTTTTAAATATATCACAGCAGCACAGGAAAATACTCACGGAGATAAAGAGTTTTAAAGATGTGTTGCGTGTTCGGTACATTTCAGAAGCATACAAAAAAAAATTGTCCCTGTTCATACCATTGAGGCATATATCAATTTAGGTGCATTAGGGATGTAATGTAGTCCATGGCATGAGTAGTGCTTGAAACATTAAGTACAATTACAGTTCAGCATTCGTAAAATGCTCACATACATTTAATGTTAGCATATTCTTAAAATAATCATGTGCCATGCCAAGTGGCATAGCAATCCTGCTTCTCCACAATTCTCTAGCTCTTGTGTTGTTAATAAGTTCAGTTGGTGACATCTTCTTCAGCCACAGTGACAACCCATCTAGAAATTTCTTTCTTTGTCTTCCTATGTGTCTTCTCCCCTTGATCTTTCTGGTGGTTACTAAATGTTCACGGTTTGTTTTTCTCATCACATGCTTTAAAAATCTTGTTTTGTAATTTTTGCTATAATTTGTCATTTTACTCCAGCATATCTACCGGTACATTAGTTTTCTTGGCTGTGTGGAATTTTCATTATTCTTCTTAAAAACCACATCTAAGTTACCTCCAGCTGATCTTGGGCAGTTTTGTTTACTGTTCTTTAACACATCTATAAAGTAGGATTGGCTCAATAGAATATCTTAGCGCTCAAGCTCACATATGCATTGATATTACTCCATTGCATAGAATGTTTCTCATTTTAAAAAAAATGCTCTTGATCTAATTGGAGCACCAGCTATCTGTTGTTAAAATGGTGCCAAGATACTTGACTTTGTCCACTTGATTTAATTTTGCATCATTGATACTGTTACTGCATTTTGGCAGTGTGTATTTCTTTGAAACAACCATTACTTGTTTTCTCCTTGTTTAGACTGAGGCCTTTGTTTTCACTTTCTTCTACTATCCCGACTTGGAGTTTTTGTTTGCTCCCTTAAATCAGAACTATCGTCAGCATATTTCAGATTATTTACATTGTAACCTCCAACTACTATTCCTGGCATGTTTTCTATGTTTTGCATAATATCCTCTTTATACAGGGAGAAAAGATCTGGTGACATTACATATCCTTGTCTGATGCCCATATCTATCTTTTGGAATTCTACATTACTGTCAACTATCATCGTAGCTGTTTGTTCCCATCAACATAAGTTTTTCTGACATTTTTATTATTTCTGAAAGGTCCACCTTGTCAAGATTTTTAGCGTCTTTTGATTTCTTTCTTTTTGACATATTAGTCAAATATAAAAATTTTCAAAGTTCATCAAATTGAATGTTGTCAGATTGTTGCTGGGGCCGAAGGGAGCAAAGGATAGTGTTTACTTTCCATGCATGTTGTAAGAGGCGACTAAGGAGGTTATGGAGTAGAGTTGGCTGTCAACATGATAGGGTCAACATGACACGGAAGCGATGCTGAAGTAAAATTTTTCAGACTGAAAGCAGATATCACAGCAAAGATGCAGACAGTGACATAATATTTCATTCTCCAGACTGCACCCTGCTAATCTGCAGGAGTTTGATAATGAACGCAGAAGGTAAGATGGTCAATTGTTCCCTTGCAAACATTTCTTGTTCATTCATTCTGAAACTCCTTCAGATTAGCAGAATGTAGTTCAAAGAACAGATTGTGTTAGGTCATGGTTTACAACTTAGCTGTAATATCTGCGCCCTTTGGACTGACTCATCAGACTTCAGCACGGTTTCTGGATCATTTTCATTTTGACCCTCTATGGGATGGGACAGTCAACTCAACCTCAGAAACCTCCGTAGCTGCCGTTTACAACATTGCTGGCAGGTAACAGTATCGCTATTTGTTTGCTTCCCTTTCTACCCTGGCAACACAATACCTTACAAACATAATTTGTATCTTATCATTAATTTAAATAAATTTAATAGCACAATTTACAGGGGAAATTAAGAAGCTAACATCTAACTTAAACCACCAAATGTTGCACAATTATAAAACTGAACTTGATGTAACATTTACAGAAAGCTTAAAATTATGAGACAGACTTTGAAAGTGCAGAGCACACTATACACCTGTGACTAGGAAAAATGAAGAAAATATGACCTACTAAAAGTCATATTACTTAGATAACATCGCAGAAGACGGATGTGTTGGGCCATTGACGCAATAAAACGGCGACAAAATGCATTTCCATTCTCTGAATTACATCCTGCTGGAATCTAGTAGGACAATGGTCCTGCTACAATGGAGATCCAGCTGGAGTTTGAGAATGAAAGCTGAAGAAGAAGAAGATGATGACATGAAGAAAATTATACACTTTATTGGCGCTATGACTTGTCAGGATGATGAAGGATGATGATTTTTATATTGCACTTTTGATGCTTGCATACCAAGCAACCTCAATAGAACAAGTTTACCAGTGTTGGGCAAAATACATCCAGCTTTCCAATCCATGTTCTGATCTAAGGAAATTCTAAAGAAAAGAACTATTAAAGAAAAGTTTATGGCCCTATACCACACAAAAGAAGCTCAGTTTGACACAAAGGTTGCCTCTTGTATGTGAGTGTAGGTAATGGAAAATTTCACTTCTGTAAACTAAGCCATCATCAGCTAGCATACTCGATCCATACCCAAGATATATCTAAGCCCACATCATTCACCTTCATTTATTGACAATTATCCTAAATGGTCTGAAAACAATGGTTTTATTATCACCTGTGATGGAAGAATGAGTATTGATAGTTTTTGTGGCTTATTTGCAACAAAATAATCCGGTCTCTAAAATGCATCTGAATCTGTTGTTCGTGAGATTTTGTAGAAAACGTAGTGGAGAAAGCACAGATCGCATAATAATTTATGTTTTCTGTAGGACACAGAATGGCGGTTTTATCAATGTGAATGAATGCGTTTAATAATAAATTTTTTAAAGCCCTTTATGTTCACATTTATCTTTCATTTGAACAGTTGCTAGCAGTTCAGGATGAAAGGGTGACATTCAGATTAGTAGATGTGGTCATAATGAAAATTACCCCCCCCCCCCCCTCAATAAATAATGATGCAAGCATATTAAGAGTACACTTTCTTTTTCCAACATGAAATGCAAATGCATTTTGCGAAAATGTGCATGCCAGAATCTATTGCATTTTATGTGCCAGTATTATTTTGTTCATGTACACCATTTTTGTTTTTGTAAAGACGTAGCAATATTATTTTGGTTTATATAAAAAATGTTTTTTTGAAAGGTGTTGTATCTGTCATCACAGCCACCAAATATTTCATATGGAGGCTGTTGGGCTTAGATTGCTCCCAACCAATGTTGGTGATGAACAGTCTAGTAGTTAAAATGTGATATACATACATCTTTCAACAGTGCTCTTTTGACTAAATTGCACATGTCCTGGTGCACAAGCTAGCGGCAAGGTCTCTGCAGGTATGTCTAGGTTTTTTCAGTGCTGCTTGTCATTTTTTACTTCTTTTTTCTCGATGTACTTGTTGGTCTGTCTTTGATAGATGATTCCATGTAGTGATTGTCACACCTCATTGTGCTTGACCAATCAATTATTTTTTAAAATAATCTTTCACTTTATGGTTGTGGTGTATTTACTCTGCCATTTAATACTGGGAATACTGTTTAGATAGCTGTCTTCAAATGTCTGCAGCTTCTTTTCTGTAAGAAGATTGGCGGAATGACATCAGTATTTCAACAAACAGGCAAGTTGTCACAGTGCATACATGTGTGCTGTTGGGTCCGAAGACCCCCAACCCTCCACCGTTAACCATATTCCATTTTTTAAACTTACTTTTTTTTAAACCATACTTGATGCTCTTAAATGTTAATTAGTAATCTACCTTTTTCTGGACTCATTTTTGGTTCTAGATGGTAATTTTATTTATAGGAAGCTCATGCGTACATTAAATCATAGATTGGTCATCTCAAACACTGACAAGTTTTGCAATGTTTACCTAGCATTGTCATATAGTGCAGGATAAAATGGTTTACGGTGAGATTGGTTGGTGACCCCATTTTTCGGCATGCTAACAGAAATTATTTATAGCTAAGTAGGCCTTGGATTCAATGGACGGAAGGCAAGTGTGTCACAGCTGGTAGCAATGCTGTTGGGCTGCTAGATGCCCCCACACTAGATGGTGACACTTGTAAAGTAGATAGATCTTGGATATTGTTCATAATTAAATTTCTGGTCTAGAAAACTCATTACAGAATAGAAATATCTTTCAATGTGTCACAGCAAATGCTGCTGTTGGGCAATTGCAGGCCCCCACAAAGATGGCGACATGTTAGATTGCTAATGAAATTAATGCCTTGTTCACGCTCCGAGGTGTTTTTTTTAATATCTATTTATATTACTACAGACCATGGGATGTGTAGATCCGTGAATGGGGTGGAGATTTCGGTGGTGTCGTCAGCATTGGTGAGTACCACTTGATGGTAGGTGGTCTCATATGTGTATATGGTTGTTTATTATTCATGTAGACTAGAATTCAGTTTTGATCTAGCAGCACATTGTATGTACATTTACTGGAAAGTTACATGTTTTACTGTTTGTCCTGTTTGGAATTCATTTTTTTCCCTCTCAATTTGGTTCTTATATATTTCTTGTCCTAGATTATGATTTAATTTGTCTGTGCACAAGAAAAGCTCTTAAGAAAAATTCATAAATATTGTAACATGTAAAATTCCATATTTTTCCACAAAGAATTTTTGTTTCACATTCTCGTCATATTCATTCCATTGTAAGGGTAGGTTTTAATAAGATATAGTATGTCATTTATGTCTGTTTTCTAATTGTGAATGTATGTGTATATGAATATGATTGCAGTAGTAACTGAAATAAATATTTTGCGAACATTTGTTGACTTTTTTAAAAATGTGTGTGTGTGTGTGCTTCACATTTGTCGTCATTATATTCACTCTTGTGTAGCTGGGGAGAAAAAATTACAAGTGACTTTCCATGTATGTAAGAGATAATTCCAGGAACAGGGTAATGAAGTTTTGCTAATCGCTAGACGTAATTTATTACAAAAAGTTAACTGAAACGATCAAATTTTCTATAATAATTCTGAGAGTGAAGATGTGGTCTACACTTGAACGATTCTTGTGTTTCAGTTTAATTCCCACTTTGTCTTTTGGGACTAGGTTTTATTCCTTAGGTCGTCAAAAAGGAATCTTCAGAATATGTTCTATTACTCTATTTTTGCATAAGCATTTGGGTATCCTTTAGTTTTGCGATGTGACAAATGTCCTTGATAAAAAATGTTTATTCTCAAATAATGTATGCATCAACAATATCATTGCCTTTTCATTCACACTTTCTGAGGCTGATATACAGCCATGAGAGAACTCAACAGGCTGAGTGTTAACAATGACTTTTTGAAGAAATCCTCATTGTTACACCCACAAGTTATTTAGTACTTTAACATTTAGCTTGGTACAGTATATCACCATTTCCTCATTTCTATTACATTTAACAATTCCTTTGATCGTTCTATTGGCAACTGTCAAGTCTGAATATCTCTCATAGTTTGCAACTCCATGTTGAAGCTGGCCATTCGCTTCGATGTAATCGATCCAGCTGTAAAAACATTCGCCAGAAAGTAACAACTCTTCCACATTGATTCACAAGGCAACAAAATAACACTTTTTTTAATCATCTGAAACCAAAATACACTTTTCTAAAGAATTTTTTTGGCGCTGATTTCAGATCTGGTATCAGTTTTTTTCTATCACGTCAAGTTTTAAAGTTATGAGTGATGTTAGTTTTCACTGAACTTGGCTGTATTTTTTCGAGAATCGCAAACATCAATTAAGCAAATGATTCACATCTTCTAGACTAAATCAAATATACTCACATCACAGCATAGATATGTAGAATGTTTCTTCAAAAATGCTTGGAATTTGATTTTCTGTTATATTCTTCGCATGGATTATCACGGAATAGCATCCAGCAGAAGTCGGCCATCATACTCTCATTCCACAAACCTTGATAACGGCGCTCCATTAACTGAATGTCCTGGTGAAAACGTTCTCCTTGCTCTTCACTCACCATACCAAGATTTTCTGGGAAGAAATCTACATGGGAGTGCACTTTTAATGACATGCGACAGCCAAGGTTCTGGTAAGAATCTATTAGACGCTGAACTCCTTCCCTGTACGTAGGGGACTTATGATTACCAAGAAAGTTTTCACAGACCCACTTGAATGCCTCCCAGGCTTCTAGCTCAGCTCCTGACAGAGACTGTTTGAAACCTTCATCTTGTAAAACAGATCTGATTTGTGGACCTATAAATATCCCTTCCTTCATTTTTGCAGCAGTGATGTTTGGGAATTTATTAACAAGGTACTGAAAACCTTCTGAGTTTGTCTTACCCATGGTCTTCACAAGGGTTTTCATCAGTCCTAGCTTAATATGGAGAGGTGGCAGAAATATTTTCTGTGGATCAACAAGGGGCATATTTTGGACACTGCTTGCTCCTGGCGTATAGATATGCCTGGGCTCCCAGACACGTTTGACATAATGTTCCGCTGTTGCTCGACTATCCCATAGGCATAGGAAACAGCAGTATTTAGTGAATCCTCCTTGCATGCCCATCAACATGCCAATGACCTTTAGATCACCACAGATGTTCCACTGGTGTGTTTTATAATGGATAACTTCAAGCAAACTGTTCATGTTGTAATAAGATTCTTTCAGATAAACAGAATGTGCAACTGGTATGCTTGGTTTTAAATTTCCATTGTGCAAAAGAACTGCCTTTAAGCTTCTTCGCGAGGAATCAATGAAGAGACGCCATTCTGATGGATCATGCACTTGTGATAAACTGTTGAAGAGACCATCGATGTCCTGACAATAACTCAATGAGCCGTCAACATTGAAGGTCGTCATGTTGAGATTTCGTTTTCTATAATGTTATGATAACGTCCCTTGCAAGCAAATGCTTTTGCTTAAGCCTTGAAGCAAGAAGTTCTGCTTTATCTTTAGACAGATTTAGATCACGAATAAGATCATTCAGCTCTGCCTGTGTAAAAGTCTTAGGTTCTAAACATTCATCAACAGTATAATCTGGATCAGTTGAGTCTGCATTGTGAACAGCTGTGTTTTCACTGCATTCCTCCCCATCTTGCATAGATACGAGTCCACCAGAAGGAGGTAAAGGAATAGGCAATGAATCGTCATGTGGAACAGGCCTGATGGCAGAATCTAAGCTAGGATATACAATGTTCTGTTTAGTTTTAGCAGAGAATCCATTTGTGTTCACCAGACAAAAGTAGCAATCATTGACATGGTCTCGCGGTTCCCTCCATAACATTGGAATTGCAAATGGCATAGCTGCCTTGCGGCCAGTCACGTAGTCCGCTTGAACAACTGGTACATATGATATGTGGAGCCCAAGATTTATCCTGATCACCCAGTGGACAGCCAAAATACAATATGTATATCTTCTTTAGATCATCTGAAATTGTGCGCCGCTGTGATTTCGTCACAAATGAACCACACACAAAACAGAAACAGTTTGGATGATTGATGCATCTTCTAGGCATGATAATAAGTTAATAAGTACACAAAATAAGTTATCAAGTACACAAATGCAAGGTTTTTGCAACCTTTAAAATAAAAGAAAGTACAAAACAACGAAATCTCATAATATACTTGTCGTAATTACTTTAAGCAAACACCACACGTGTATAAATGGATTTACTATCCTATCGAATACACAAAAATGGTAGCATCGATACTAAATCACGTGACCCGAAACTGAACAAAATTGTAACAGCCAGTAATAAAGTATCGATACCAATCTAAATAAAACATTGTACTCGATTTGTGGTCATAACCACTGTTGAAAGATATTATAATTAGCTATTACAAAAAAATGTTACGTGGTAGAAAAAAACTAAAGTCAGATTTGAAATCAGCTAACCAAATACTACAAAACCCATATAAAATTATCTGTGATGATTTTTGTGTGTTGCCTTGTGTTATGAATGATGCTTTGAGAATTCACTTGTAATTAGATTAAGTTGAATTAAAAACTCCTACATCAAAACGAATGTTCACTACTTATAAATGACTTGGAAGTCCTTAGAAGCACTCTCCAGTAATAATCAGACTGAAGAAATCTGAGCTCGAGCAACTCTGACCAAATACAAGACTTGAGTAGTAACTACTAATGAACTGAATATTATTTTTTTTAAAGACATGATAATCCATAAAAATCAAAGAGAAACAAACGCTAAACATAAAATAGATACTACAAGTAGACCATTACCACCTAGGGCATATAATCACAAATAATGGTAGATGTGAAACTGCTTAAAAGAATCATCGGGTGCTATGCCGGCTGGCGTAGGCGGTCATGGCTCTCCACAGTATTATGTATCACGGTCGTTGTTGTTTCCTTGCTGTGTCAGGCTGTCAAACTATCTAATGTTTTCTCACGGTGTATCACAGTGGTTAAAAGAATAGGAATGGCTAAAGGTACAGTGGGATCCCAATACATGTACTCACTGCAGCAAAACTGAAATCCAACAGGCAAAGATTTGCTAATCACTGGAAACACATAAAATGACGTTTTGACCAAAAGGCCTTTTCATGATACATATACCACAAAAAAACAGAGTAAGAACAGTATTATTGCCATCAATAGTGCTGTTCGTACTCATTTTTTTGTTTGTGTGTGTGTAGTCTTGATAAAGGCATTTTGGTTAAAACATCGATCAGAGTTGATTAGCAAAACTTCACTACTCTGTTCTATGCTTCTTAGTGGAATCCCTTTATATAGCATTCTTTTGGAACACATTTCCCCACTTCAGAATCGCCAATTATACTTATTCGCTGTACTGTATATAGCAAATTTCTGTTATAAGAGAGATTCCCAGGACAACTCACATTCCTTCATTCTGTATGCGCTCCAAAGACTGGCATTGTGGCTTGGAATGATAGAAGCTCAATACACTTATGAGTGATTTTATTGGTTGCATTTATATTCAGTAGTTTATCATTGCTTTTTGGGTGCCTGCGGTGAGATATATTTTGACAATTCTTTCAATAATGAGATGCCTCACAAGAACAGCATTTTACCATCTAACCATTTACTTGCACTGAAAAACAATCATTCATCAAACTCATCAGGGTAGCAACTCAAGAAACAACACACCCCCATGTCTCAGTTTGAGTATGGAGAAACTGTCCAGTCTAAGTTTGATACTGTGGAATCCCTCCATAGTGCATCCTTTTATTAACAAATTTCCACATTTATCAAAGTCCCCAATTATATTATCTCTTTATTTGTTTCTGTTGTTCAGCAGAATCACTGGCAATAACAAATGTCAATATTTTCTCATCCATGTAAGCGTGACCATTTTTTAAATGTTAATCTCTATAGAAACCATATTTCTTGGAGTTATGTTATGTTCCTCCAGGGCCATAGGCGGCGCATAGGGCAGAAACCATAGCTTTCCATTTCTGTCTTTGTGTTGCCAGGTCTTTCAATTGTTGCGTGTTGTTTAGGTTCATTGACATGCCTTCTCTATTAATGGTTCTTCGTAGAGTTTCTCTAGGTCTCCCTCTTCTTCTTACTCCAGGTGGCACCCAATATAGTGATTGCTGGGGAATTCTTAGGCTGTTCATTCTGAGAACATGGCCGATGTAAGTCCAACGCCTTTGTCTAATGAAGGAAGATATATAGGTTTGTTTGCTTTCCTCTCTTATAGTAGTGTTAGATTTAAAGTCACTCCACTTAACGTTCAGAATGGTACGTAGGCATTTGTTTTCAAAGGAGTCGAGTCTTTTATCTGTGGCTTTTGTGGCTTTCCAACTTTCGCACCCATATGATAGAATAGGGATGATGTTGGAGTTAAATAACTTGAGTTTTGTGGTGTTTCTTAGTGTGTTTGACGTCCATATGTTGCGTAGTTTATTGAAAGCACCCGCTGCAAGGGCAATACGGTGTAAAATTTCTTTTGATGAGTCTCCATCCAATGCTAGATTGGTGCCTAAATATGTAAAATTGTTGACTTTTAATAATGGAACATTTTGAATTTCTATGTTGTCGTTGGATCTCGTAAAATCTAGTATATGAGTTTTTGATGTGTTGATTTTCAACCCTATCTGATTTGAGTAGTGTTGGAGATTGTCAAGCTTAGATTGAGCATCTGTGTGGTTTGCGCTCAAAAGGGCTAGGTCATCTGCGTAGTCAAGATCTTCGAGAACGGTATTATTAATCCATTTTATTCCTGTCAGCTCATTTTCAGTGCTCTTTCTCATGACCCAATCAATAGCGACGCAGAAAAGTAATGGGGACATGATGCATCCCTGTTTAACGCCCGTAACAACTTGGAACCATTCTGACTTCTCAGTGTTTGTTTGAACACAGCAATGTGAGTTGGTGTAGAATGCCTTTATAACATTGATTATTTTAGTAGGAAAACCGTATTCCTTGGAGTGGTGAAGAAAATTTTAAAAACTGCATGATAATGTGTGGATACCACAGCAGCGTGTAGTGAAAATGGTGTTCACTGTGCAGGAAAAAGGTTCAATGCTGTTATTTATTTTAAGAATTATTTTCCCCATTGTGTAAAGGAGATGCAGCGAAGAATCTCTGGTGCCTAGAATACCAAGATTAATATTCCAGCAAGAGAAAGCACCTTCCCACTATGTGAATGACAAACTACCTTCATAAACATTTCCAGAGAAATGGATTGGGAAAATTAGGCACCATTGATTGGCCATCAAGGTTACCAGATTTGACCCCTTTAGATTTCTTTTATGGGGATAAGTAAAAGCTTTTCTTTTATAAAACTCCAGTGCAAGGATTTGATAATCTTCAAAAGTAAATAGTGTGTGTTCATTTGTCACACCATAATTCTTGATTAGAAATCAGCACCATGGTAACTTCCCATAAGTCCTCTGCTCCAGAAGACATCCAAGAGTATGTGTGTCAAAAGTCCCAGTCAGATGTTTATTATGTGATCTTTGTAACTTTCACACTTTCAACCCTGGTTATCCCCCATATCTGTCATTCTTTGTGCACATATCCAGGATTGTCTTAACTCTAGTAAATCAATGAATCTGCAAATCTTTCATGGAAAGTACAAAAATGTTTATTTGCCTTTGACTTATGACATCCCATTACCATCAAAAGCTACCATCAAATAAAAACATTTAAATTACAAAAGATTAAATCAATGTTTCAACCAAAAGGCAGTTACATATGCAGTCCATCCTCAAAGCAAAATGTAATTGTTAAGTCTCCCAAATTGGCTTCCATGGTTGAAGCTAATGCACAAAAATCCTAAGGCACTCAGAAAAAAGCAAGATTTGCCTACTATTGGTGATTTTCTGAACCTACAGTGGTACGCTCAAGGAATCCCCCTTAGCCTTTACTCTTTCAGCAGATGATAAATGGTATGCTGATAGTTCCCATAGCTTATCGAGTTTATATATTTATTCTACCCCTCAATAATTCCCACAGTTGACGGGAATTGAACCAGGTCCGTTCTAGTGGCACCGAATCGTCTTGCAACTCTAGTAAACAGGTTTTCCGTACTTGACCAACTTCATTCCCCCCAGAAATGTGATCTCGTCAAGACCTATGTACTCATGTCACTGACCAATCAAGACAAGGACTATTACAACAACAAACATCCCATACAAGTATCCTCAGCAACACAAACATAGAAATTATGAACAGAAGAATTATTTCCTGTAATAGTCCTTGTCTAGATTGGTCCATTCTGTTACTTGAGTACACAGGTTGAATGTCTTGATGAGATCACATATATTTTTTTTGCGGATGTGGTTGGTCAAGTACAGAAAATGTGTTGAGTTGCAAGGGGATTCGGTGCTGCTAGAATGGACCTGGTTCAATTCCCATCAGTTGTAAGAATTATTTTAATTTATCCTCACACTTTCTACTTGAATGTATTCAATAATTCCCATCTACTATCTCTACACAAACTCCTTCAGTCTCACACTAATACAGTGAAATCCCTCTATAGTGCATCCTTTTTATAACAAATATCCATATATAACAACACTTACAAATTGTTATATTTATTCTATATTGTTTGTGCTGTATATAGTGAATTTCTGTTATTACATACATATTTTATTGGTCCGGACCAAGTATAGCGGGATTTCACTGTATTCTTGTCTCATCCAAAAAACACATGGTACATAGAAAATTACAAATATCCCCCTTGTCCACTTGCATCTCTTACCACCCATGCTCTTGATGCCAGTCTGTTAGATCTCTCATTATTCCAGCATGACATAGGTAAAATATTCATGTCTTTGCAATTGTGAAACTCCAATATATTCAATCTACGCATGGCACAGTCATTCATTCTGAATAACGCAGATTATGAATTGAGAATACAACATAAAGACCCTGGCTGATACTGTTTCAAAGATCCATTTTAGGGTTACCATAACTGCCTGACCATGTGAAATCCTGACTATTCTATTAGTATCAGGGTTAACCCTACCGTAATCTCTTCTTATCTTCAACATGCAGTAGAAGGTTTTGAAAATTTAAAGTGGCACATTAAATCAAGTGTGGTGTGGCAGCAGTAAATAACACTACACATTTATCTTGGAGTGATATCTATGGAAAACCAATTTAGAGAACAATATTTTTTTTGTGTGTGGAAAAACTGACCACGTACCAGAGGACAAGAATAAAAGAGGCAACAAGAAAAAAAAATATTCAAGAGCAGAACATGAGTGTTCTTCAATGAATTTGACGTCAAGTTTGGCAAAAGTTTACTGAATCTTGCAATCACGTGCAAAATGTGTTTAAACTATTAAAAGAGACTGAGCACCTATGGATGTGCCCAGAGTACAGTAACTAGATGTGTGCTCAAAATACAGTGTGTATCACTATAGAAAATTTATGTTTAATTAATGTTCATGCAAATAAGTTGTATGCACAAACACAACATGAACATATACATGAGTTCAGGTTATCATCAGTGCATACACCTGTTGCTAGGGCCTGAAAGGGGAGCAAAGAATAGTGACTTAATTACCAAGCATGTCATAAGAGGTTTTAGGGTAAGTTGGCTATCCCATATAGGGTTAAAGTGACCCAGAAGCCATGTTGAAGTTGGATGTACCTGCTGAAAGGCACAGACATCACAGCTATGACAACACATTCTCTGGACTACATCCTGTTGATTTGCAGGAGTTTGAGAAAGAATAATCAGTGCACACAGACAAGTGCATAGATGTTACAATCCATGTAGCAATGAATTCATCAGGCTCAGTTCTAGTTTGGTGTCCATTTATCAGTATTTTTGTACTTTTTTTTTCCTGGGCATTCCAGTCTTTACTACTCCAATCTCTAGAGCGACCATAATTTACATTTCAGAAAATCTTCTGAATATAATCATTAGAAAGGCAAATTAATCAGCAGTATTGTACAAGTATTTAATTTAATCCAAAAATTCACTACTCTATTTTGGTGCCTATATAAACTTAGAATTATATATTAGAATGAATATTCTAGAGTTAATCAACATTTGATTGCTCTCTAAGTGTATGCAATGTCAACACAAGTCAGATTATAAAAAAAAAATTATTGTTTGAAAAGATGATATATATTATATATATATATATATATATATATAAAGAAATAAAAAGTATACCTCCTTGACTAAAAAACATACACTAATGGCATTATTATTCAAAAATACATTATGTAAGCACAGATAAGAGTTACATTCTATTAATTAAAAATACATTTGAAACATGGCATATATGTACCAAGGCAAAATGTGGTAAATGAAATAACAGAAGTGAGAAAAGCAATGGACAAGACCATAACTAACCTTCAAGTATTGGCTTGGTTATAACAGTCAAATCACATTATAACAGCTTGGACAGGACCCATGAAATATGTATGTTATAGAAATTTGCTGCTATACAGGTGTATGCAATATAAATAAAAATAGGGATTTTGAAGTGTTAATGTGGAAAAATTTGTTAGAGAGGGACTTCACTGTAGTCTAAGTCACTAGTTTCACTGGGAAAGTATACATTGAAGTAATCTGACAGTGTGAGAAAGGAAGGGGGGAAGACCTGATGTGCAAACAGCAGTAAAGAAACAAAAATATGCTTGATAATGTTACCCAACTACAGATATTGATTACAAAATCTACTAGCTATAACAATGTGAAACACAAGGTAAATTGTCTATAATGGTAGATTCTAGTTTATGTACAATACAATCATCATACCATCACTATGCTACCAAAGTCGAACATGGACACTAACAACAAAAGACAAAAGAAAGATTGTGACAACAGAAATGACTTGTCTATGTAGAATTCTTGGAGTAACATGAGAGACAGAATCAGAAATTAAAACAGAAGACAAAAACACAATGCCAATCCTGGATTACATCAGAAGACAACAGATACAGGTAAGTGGTTTTCACATTTCCAGACTACCATAAGATTTTAGTGCCATTCAAAAAGTTTTGCTATACAGACCATGCGAAAGATGGATTACAAAATAACATGAGTCCATGAAAACAAACATATAACAAGCACAAAAAAAGCAATCTCCAAAGAATTCCATCTCTGACGTTGCAAGGCATAAAAAGGGTATAAAGCACAAAAGATTTCTATGTTACACATATTCACTCTCCCTCTGATGCATTGGCACTAGTGGGGTGACCATCTTTAAGCTCCTAATTTTATGTTATGCAGTTCCTCTGCGCCCAGATGGTCTCACATTCATTTGTTAGTCTCATGTTAGATATATTTGGTTATCACTAGTCTATATCTCACATGATCCTTTTATTGTATATCAAAGAATTACAAAATTATTTAATGCATAACATAAGATCTGATAGAACCCAGTACGCATCAGCAACACCAATAACAATATGGAGTTGTGTATGTGAGTTTGAGGGGTTGAATCCCTCTCTTTTTTTTAATAAAGTGACATTTTATACTAATATACCAAAAACAAAAAAAGGTAATTGGCACACACCTCCAAATCATAACTATGGTCCTGTCATTAATGCAAATACTGCATATAAAATGAATGTCAACTAAGTATACCAGAAAAATGTACTTTTTTCATATGTTCACTAGATGTTACACTCAAACAAGCCTTCTGAAGGATGAACTCTACAGTTGTCTGAAGCTCTTTAGTTCCATAAATCTTCAATTTTATATTGACCTATATGGTCACTATGTCTTTCTAAATTGTTTATACTGGAGACGGGGGGGGGGGGGGGGGGGGGGGGGGGGGGGGGGAGGGAACGATCCCCTACCAAGAGGGTAGCTATCCTCCATATTTGGTGGTTGGCAGCAATTTAAGCCAGATATCTGGATGAATAAGCAGTTGCTGGCAAACTCCACTGAAATACCCTGATATGTCTTGTGACGGGCCGCATCAAGCGAGTATGAGCCACTATAAGCTCAAGCTAACAGCTGGGGTCACTGACTCCAGCCTGGCACGTCTCCAGGGTGGGGAGGCCTTTAGATAGAGGAACATAGGAAATAACTTTCTAAATACACAAAGGAAGGAGAAGTCAGCAACACCACCCCCCCCCTTTTAGGCCTCAACCATACCCATCCTGTAAAGGAAAAAACATATAAAACTAATTAACTATGCTGGACAGGTGGATCTCAAGAGCCCAGAATGACAGGCCACCTAAGAGATGGAGAACTCTACACAAAGCCTGGGCAGGTGCTCATGAGCCTGGGAGGGCAGACCGTCTAACCCTAAAAGAAATAGCTAGTGGAAATTTGATGCACTTGGTCATATGGCACATAACAAAATGCAACGTATCTGAAACACAATGTCTTGTGTTTATGTTTATTCTGTCTTGTTTCCTGTCCTTAGGCCCCTGCCGATCTAGATACAACTATGATGGAGGGCATCTTTTGTCTAGTTATTTTCACTTTGAATGGTTTGTTTAGCTCTTTTCATTTTCCTGAGAAATCATTGTCTTCCTGTACATATTTTCTCCTTTTTTTGCTAACTCATCAGCCCTTTCATTTCCAGACACACCATAGTGTTGTGGTACCCACTAAGTACAATTCTCCTCTTTCTGTTCACTATGATGTTCAGTTTGTTTCACAGGTGCAAAATAACACAGCTGAAGAAATGGTGCTACCACCACCTGGCACAGGGAAGAAAGAGTGAAAGCTCACAACTCCTGGAATCAATAAGTAAGTTCTCAGGCGCAAGAGTTTACCAACTTTGAGACCTTGCACAACAAATAGTGCATCTGTGAAAATGACTGCTTGCTAATACTCAAAAGATGGAATAAAAGATCACCAGGGAAACTTGTTCTAATGCTTGAACTTCAGCAGTGTAGTTAGAGCAGTACCTTCCCATGGAGATAGATTTTGTTTAAGGACAATGATTAAGGTACGTCATTCAGATGTCAACTAAATTTCTTACTGCATTTGCAGCTGATCCATTTGCAAATGTGTATCTATAATTGTTCAGAAAAGTATTCATGGATCTTATGTGGGGTTTTCTATTTTCTACTCCTTTACTTTATTAATTTGTACTAAAGTATGTTCATTTGCACCTCAACATGTACCTGCCAGTTTTCTGACCATTTGTCTGCAAGCTTTTCGTTCTGCTTTTTTCAATATTAAAATTTAACTTCAGTGTATATAAAAAAAAAGAGATATTTCAAAATCTGTGATAATTATTAATTATAAAGCAAACTATATGTTGTTAGCTTTGATCCCAAGGAATTATGAGCAATGAAGCTCTTGTTTCCTATGTGCAGTTTTTGGGAAGGGGGAGGAGGAAGGTCTCTCCTGAGCTTTTCGTATACCATGAAGACCAGTTTTCATGAAAGTATGCAACTATTTTATAGTACAGTGGAATCTTATTATACAAAATACATTTGTGATAAATTCCCTAATTATTTTTATTCTTTATTATATAGGACGTCTATGAAATTGCTGTGTAAACCACAATGTAAAGACTTAGTGTCACCACAATGTAAATGCATCAGTGACTTTTTAGACACCCTGTATATAATTGTCTATTGTCTGTCTCCAGGTGAATGGTTGTTGATCTTATTCACACTCAAGGCCATCTTGTATAATTTAGATAATTATAATTATGAATATAATTGTATACAATGAAAATCTGTTATGACAAATACTTTGTCGGTCTGAACCAATTTGTTATAATGAAATGATTTGTATCAATATTAGCTAATTTTGACCATACAGTTCATATGATTGCTTGGCTTCAATATGGTCAAAAACTATGCAGACACAAAAAACATCTACAAACGTCTTTGTCAAGATCAGGGGCCAATAAATTGTTAGAATTGTATTAACTCAAATGTAGGAATTTCTTCTTCAGCGTTCATTCTCAAACTCCCGCTGGATCTCTCTTGTAACAGGACCATGGTCGTACTAGTTTTCCAGCAGGATGTAGTCTAGAGAATGGAAATTCATTGTCACCATTTTATTTGCGTCAATGGCCAGACACATCCATCTTCAGTGGAATGTAGGAATTTAAATACAGCAGTCATATTATAACAAATTGGTCCAGATTTATTAATTAGTTATATAACAGAAATGAGCTATATTAAAGACTACAAATAATCAGGGATTTGAAAAAAGTATTGCTAGATAGGGAATCTTGTTAAAACGTGCGTACTATAATGAGACTCCACTGCATTAGCCTTTAATATAGAATAATTACCTAAATATAGAATAATTAATGTAAGAAAATAAAAATCCCTATAAAGTTATGTTCTTCACAAAGGAAGATACACTATAATCATCGCAAAAAACTTTTTTGAATTCTAGACTTAGGTTGAATCATCAGTTCCAGTCTTTCTTCACACATAAACGCCATGTCCAGTTAACATACACATTATTATCATCATCAACAAACCTAGACTTGATCTCATACTCTCCCCTCATCATCAGGCCATGCGGTGCCTCCTCTTCCTGTGTGGTGAAAGACTGCAGGTCTAACTTCGGCCCGTAGCTTCCCATCATCTGTTTCATTGAGTCCACTGAATTTTAAAAAATGTTTTTAAAAAAACAATTTACAGAAATGTGTAATGGAACATACAACTCAATACAGTTCACTATAGTGAACAACACAGTCCCTCTACAACAAACACACTTATAATGAATCTCCCTATTTAACAACACTTCAAAATCCCCAATAATATTTGTTTATACTGTATATAGCAAATTTCCGTATTACAGAACAGGACATAACCGATTCCGCAGTCACATGTATACAAAGTTCAAGATTGGCAACACGGCCATGTGTACAGGCAGCACAGAGTGCCAAACATATACTTCAAGAGTGTTCTGTGCATGAAATGCTGAGGCAGACATATTGGCCAGAGGAAACAACACTGGAATCAAAGCTCTATGGGACACTGTATGAACTACAAAAGACAGTGAGTTTTATTAAGGAGACAGAATTACAGATATAGACATGTTTCAAGTGAACAAAAGAAGAAGAAGAATCTTTGGTAGGCTGTTAAACTGCAAACCGATAAATAAGCGGTAGATAAAATAATAGAGCAGAGCAAATTACCATTGATGGACTTTTACAGGTCCACGAGCTGATTTAAAATTACTATATGCACTGACCCTATGGCTCACAAAATGTTACATCAAAAGCAATCAGAAGAAGGAGTAAATCATTACCTCAAAAAGTGATCACATAAAAATCTATGATGTAAGTGCAACAAGTTCTCAGAACAAATAAAACAGTCTTGGAGAGAGAGTACTTTAGCACTCTTGAATAATTGACATGAAAGGTGACAAAAGATTTTACTCAGGAAAATACTTCTGATCATAGGAGTTGAAAGTTTTTGGGATATACTAGGTGTTTTCCCATCCTGGCATGTGTCATATTCCTTCCAGAACGTTGTCTTCCCAAAGAACTCTCTGAACCTCTCTCCGTCTTGGGCGATGTGGCTTGCATTTTCTAGCGATGTATTCATGTTATCTTTAATGTCGTCAGTCCATCGTCTTCTTGGTCTGCCCCTTCTCTTCTTCCCAGGTACTCTTCCCTCCATTATTTGTTTTTCTAAACAGTTATGTCTCTTTATATGACCAAACAGGCGTAGTTTTCTTTTTGTTATTGTGTTTAGTAACCAACACTCTGGAATATTCAGTGTGTTTATAATATCTGAGTTTCTGATTTTATCCTTCCATGATATTCTAAGTATCTTCCTGTAGCATTTCAGCTCGAAGGCGTTGATCCTCTTTGCCGCTGTTTTACTTAGATTCCATGTTTCACAGCCGTATGTTGCAACCGGAAAAATAAAAGTTCGTAACATTAGCACTTTCGTTTCTATTTTGTTGTTTTTCCATATGTTTTTCAGCCGTGTTATTTTGCAATATGCCATTGCCAATCTCTTCCTTATTTCTGCCATGCAGTCTCCTGCACCGTTGATGTTTGCTCCTAAGTATTCAAATTTATCCACACATTCTATCTCGGTATTGTCTATTCTGATTTTTGGTTGATGTGTTGTTATATCTGTTGACATGATTTTTGTTTTCTGCGTGTTTAAATACAAATTTTGTGCTTCGCTATATTTCTTTATATTTCTTGATTAGTTGTTCCAATCCCTTTATATCGTTTGAAAGAAGCACTGTGTCGTCTGCATAGCGTAGTTCCGGGATTAGGAATCCACCTATGTTTAAAGCGTGGTAGTCAGTGTTGTGTATGTCTTCTCTCACATTCCTCATTATACTTTCAGCGTAGATTTGAACAGGTATGGGGAGAGTGTGCACCCTTGCCTTACTCCACTCTGTACCTCAAACCACTCTGAGAGATCGTCCTCTAACTTCACTGCAGCCTTTTGATCTTGGTAAAGTTCCTCTATTAGATGAATCAGATCCTGGCATGAGTAACCTGAATTTGGCCAGCCGACCAAATAGTGGTAGGGTACTAACGTAAGAACCAAGTTGTGTTTACTACGAACATGTGTGTTTCCTGTGGCGACATGGATGTAAAGCATGGACACTAAATAAAACTGGCCATGAGAATAACATCATTTGAATTAAAGTGCTATAGAAGAGTTTTGAGAAGACCATGGACAGCAAGGAAAACAAACCGGGAGGTGTTACAAACAATTAACGTCAAGAAAGGCTGGCTTCTGAACACCATATTAAAGAAAAAGCTAGTTTATTTTGGTCATATTAAAAGACATGACGGCATGGAGAGAGTGTTACTGGAGAGGATGATAGAAGACAACAGAGACAAAGGCCGCCTAAGACGGCGTTGGACAAAAGACATTCAAGAATGCCCGCACATGCCACTAGACGAGGCAGGACAACTTGCTCAAGACCGCGGAGAATTCAAGAGATCCATAGGGAAGACTATGTTCTGGAAAGAATATGTCACATGATTATAACCAAATATTTAGCAACCTCTGTGATAAATCCTTCATTTTAATATGGCAGGTAAGCCTTCATGGAGATAGAAAATTAAACACACACACACATATATATATAGACTACTGAATATATAGACACCAGAAGACTGACAAAACTCGATAATAGTACCAATATAGATGAACAAAGAAAACAAACAAGAAAATGTGAATCATACAGAGGTTTCTCCCTACTAAATTACACAGGAAAAATATATGCCTAAATATTAGAAATAGATCCTAAGAAACATTACAGACCCATAATTGAGCTCCTCCCAGTTTGGATTCAGGAGAAGAGAAATTTGTACAGGTGCTCTTTTTTTTCTTGAGACAATTAAGTGAAAAGCATTAGAATATAAGTGAGAAATAAACACAATATTCATAGACCAGGGAAAAGCATTCAATAGAGTAAATAGAAATGCTTTATGGTAAACACTAGAAAACTATAGAATCAAAGGTCAGTTATTAGTAAACATAAAAACCCTTTACCAGAACTGCCAAAGCTCAGTAAAAACTACCAACGGAATGACTTCATCTTTGGAAACAAAATCAGGGATAAGACAAGGATGTGTACTCTCACCTATACTTTTTAACATATACACAGACAGAATAACAAAAGAATCCCAAAACAAGAAAATAAACAGTATTGTAATAGAATAATCTGAAAAGGCAT